>JAODAL010014852.1:0-85957 GCA_025379985.1 Phyllomedusa bahiana | reverse complement strand
TGCCATTAATGGGCTTGAAAGTCCCATGTAAACATTGAAAGAGTATCAACGGCACTCCACTGATTCAAACGCAAAGGGAAATTGTATTTACAAATCCAGTGTGCTCCACTCAGAGAAAAAAATGCTTTCTAGTGACAGAACATCCTATGTTCTAGGCATCTAACATCCTAAAAAGCACTTTTTTCTCTTGGACTTGTGTTTGTAATAACACATACTGTTCATCACAATCCAATCCGATTTGCTGATGACATTTGCTGTATGAAAAGGCTTTGTTATTTCTTAAAAAATGTCAATAAAAATTTACAGTTGAAAAAAAAAAAAAATATAAATGATAGTTAGAAAACGTATGACATTCAGACATTTTTTAACTTTAAACATTTTTTTCCTGAATTTTCACGACATTTTGATATTTTTCACAAATTAGGATTGTATGGACCAAAATTTCTTACTAATTTAAAGCACAATGTGTCTTGAGAAAACAGTCTCTGAATCACTTGGATAGGTCAAAGTGTCAAAAAGTTATTCCAACATCAAGTGACATATCACATTTCAAAAATGGGGCTCTATCAGGAAGGTCAAAACTGGCTGAGACGGGAAGGGGATTAAAGGGGTTGTCTCACTACAAATATTAGCTTTCATCATGTAGGAAATGGGAAATGAAGACTTTTTCAAAATGTATTACTGTGATTATTTTGTTGAGGAGATTATATAAATGCACTCAGGTGTTTCTAAGTTACCAACCTGTTCTCCCCTCCTTTCTGTGCGGTTTCTTATCCAATAGCAGGGAGTGAACTCACCACAGGCCAGCACACAGAATGAAGGAAGAACACAGTGTGTTATCTCAAAGTAAACAAAAGTAATTAGTCTCCTTTGTTTGTCTGAGCTCTGTAGCTCTATGCACTATAGATAAACAGCGCCTGCTCCCATGTCAGTGCTTCTAGTTGAGCTATGAATACAGAGCTGATATACTGATTACTACTCTAGAACCATGCACAGCCTGATCAGGAAGAGACAGGATGCATAAATGTAAAGCTGTTTTGGCTCTGAGAAACAGCGTGGTGATGCAAATCTCTTTAATTTTACAATGGAATATCAATAGGGATTGGAAAAAACACACCAATTCTGTGCATATTTTGTTGTTTGACCTGTAACTGCAGCATTTTTTTTTTTAAACATAAATGTGAATAAATGCACCAAAAATGCTTTTTAACCCCTTCCTGATGGACGGTCATAATAATATGACTCTAAATTTTTTTGCTCTTTGCCTTCTGAAAGCCACAACTTTTTTATTTTTCCACCTACATAGACACATGAGGGCTTTATTTTGCGGACAAGTTGTACTTTCTAGTGGTGTTAAATTTATATTATAAGAGTATTTCTAGGAACGGCAAAAAAATTCTAAGTGGGGCAAAAAAGGTGAAAAAAATGTACTTGCGCCATGTTTGCGGGAGGTTTGTTTTTACGGAGTTTATTCTTCGGTAAAAATAATGTGTTATCTGTATCCTACAGGTTGATACGCATCCGGCAATACCAAAGTATAGGGTTTCCGTTATGTTTTGGTAATGTAAAAAAATTCCAAACAATTTTATTCTTGAAATTTGCCTGGGGGCGTCATTTTGTGGACCAATAAATTTTTTGTACTTTAAAACCTAAAGGACGTCAGTGAGGGGCATTTTTTAGCGGGAATGTACTTTTTATCGCTAGCAGTTTGGAATCATGTGACTTTTTTTTAAACATTTTTATTCCATTTTTAAGTGACGTAAAATGACCAAAAAAAACGCAATTTTTGGGGTTTGGAATTTTTTTTTCCCCCTTTTACAAAAAAATGTTTTTCCAAAATGTTTTTTTTGGATAAAATTTAATTTTGTTATATTTTTATTTTTTTAAGGATTTTGTACCTTTTTCAGAGCCCCTTAGCGGCCCGTGGGGACCGGTTAAAATTGAGGTAATGTCCGGTCGTGAAGGGATTTAAAAAAAGGGCGGGATGTTTTTCGGGGATTTCCGGTTGAGGTTGGGGGGAGTTGTTTTCCATACTAAATTTTGGGGGACGGGGCGATCCCCGACCCCCCCCAAATATAATTTTTAATAGGGGGGGGTTGGAGTTCCAGTTTGTGTCAATGCAGTGCAAGAGGAATTGGGTCCGTCCATGCTTTCTGCTCCCTATATCTTCAGCTCATCACATGAGGAGTGTAATTGATGACATGGAGCAGGGAAAGCGCTGCCCCCGGGGAAAAGATTCTGCTCCCATAGCAAAAAAGATTTCAGCAAAATTTTTTCACCTGTTTTCAAAAAGTAGAAGAGTCCAACCATTCATCCAAACTGACTGTGGCTGAGGCAATTCCTTTATACCCGAGATTGTTGAGATTTTGCCCCTGTGGTCACCGCTTTGGCCCCAACCCAAGTTAGTGTAGAGAGGCCGTCTCAGCCTGGAAATAATGAGATCAGATGTGAGGTCGTATATGCAGGATCTGATGGAGGCAATACTATTTCTCAAACAAATTCAGAGACTCCCGAATGTTCCTGCAGTGTTTTTGCATATTTACAATTGTTTTGTGTTCTAAAGTCAAATCCAATAAATATATTTTACACGACAAGCAAAATGGTAACAATGGTTTGAACTTTTAACTTTCAGCTCCATATCTCTCCATCCAGTACAGCTTTGCACATGAGGCTACTGTAATTTATATAAGTCATCTTACCTATCTTTAACATAAGTTTGACTTGCAAGTATTTAGCATCTGTTTAGTCTGCAGATTCTTTCCTGTAACTGCATTGTTACTGTTTTGCCTCCTAAAAATCAAAATGTTAATTTGGGAAATCCACCTTTTTTTTTCAATACTGCTGAACCTTCTGGGCTCTGGATCAGATTAAAAGCATATCTTGACTAAAATCTGTCCGGGTCTCTTCTAACATTCCAATTTTTGGGTGCAGACTAGACTTGGATACAAATACAGCTTTTTCTTCAACTCTATCCACAAGTGTTCAAAAGATCAAAACCTTGTACCCCTTTTGCTTGTCGGTGTCTGTTCTACCTAAATAGCTTGATTATTGTATCATAAGGTGATAAACAGCCGATGTTACCACTTTACTACAGAAAGTTTAACACTTAAACATGCCCTGTATGGGGGAGTCGGAGGGTTTTGGGAAATTGAGGACTCTGAGTTGGGGCTTTGGCTTGCCGACTCCACAGCCCTGCTTCAATGTTTAAAAACCCATATACAAATGTTTTTTTTGCAGGAAACAAAAGCGTAGTAGACCACACTTTGGGATGCATCTCAAAACCAATATCCAAATGCAAGCTACAGTATCTCATAAGAGTACACCCCTCACATTTTTGTAAAAATTGTATTATATCTGTTCATACAACACACAGCCAAAACAATGTTGAAAATGGCAAAAAGTGGGAAACTGTGGGTTTTCAAATTTTTTAAACCAATATTTCCAGCACCTTTAACTCTTGGGCATGGAAATCACTAGAGTTTTACTGGTTACAGCCTCTGGAATCCTCTTCCACTCCTCCATGATGACACCACAAAGCTGATGGATCTTAGAGACCTTGGGCTCCTCCACCTTCCATTAGAGGATGCCCCACAGATGTTCAATAGGGTTTAGGACTGGAGACATGCTTGGCCAGTCCAGCACCTTTACTCATTTTGTTTAGCAAGGCAGTGGTCGTCTTGGAGGTGTGGTTGGGGGTCGTTGTTATGTTGGAATACTGCCCAGCGGCTGAGAAGAGAGGGCATCATGCTCTACTTCAGTAGGTCACAGTACATGTTAGCATTCATGGTTCCCTCAATGATATCTATCTCCCCACAGCCAGCAGCACTCATGCAGCCCCAAACCATGACACACCCACCACCATGCTTGACTGTATGCAGGCAGACACACAAGTATTTGTAATTCTCACCTGGTTGCCACAACAAAGGGTTGATCACATCTGACTCAAATAAGCTTATCTTGGTCTCATCAGAACACAGGACATGGTTCCAGTAATCCATGTCCTTAGTATGTTTGTCTTCAACAAACTGTTTGTAGGCTTTCTTGTGCATCATCTTTAGAAGAGGCTTCCTTCTGGGACGACAGCCATGCAGACCAATTTGATGCAGAGTGCGGTATATGATCTGAGCACTGACAGGCTGACCCTCCACCCCTTTAACCATGGCAATGCTGGCAGCACTCAAACCTACTTTGAAAAGGCAATCTCTAGATATGTCACTGAGCACATACACTCAACTTCATTAGTCGACCATGGCGAGGCATGTTCTGAGTGGAACTTGTCTTGTTAATCTGCTGTATGGTCTTGGCCATCGTACTGCAGCTCAGTTTCAGAGTGTTGCCAATCTTCTTATAGCCCGGAAGCCTTTGTTAGGGCAGGTATCGGCAGCGGTGATCACACTGCGGCAGTGCCGATGGGGACAGAAGGAGATCCCTCCCTTCATCTTACCCTTAGCTGCAGTGAATGACCACGGCAGGTAAGGGGTTAATCATGAGCTCCGATTGTGGGCGACACAGCATGAGGCCAGCTGTAATATACAAGTGGTTCCATGTTGTGACCCTGTGGGCTCACAAGCCTGTACGTCCATTTGCAGGAAGTCACTTCCCACCAGGATGTACAGATACGTCCAATATCGGAAAGGGGTAAAAAACAAATGCATGAAACCGCTTTTGTTCTGTTTACGATGCAAAACATTTTTTTTTTTTTACAAAAATTACGCAGTAGTTAATGCGGAATCTCATACTAGTCTCCCAAACAATCCAACTTCTCCTGCATAAAGTCCTCATACAAGAAGGTTACGACTGTTGAAACGCAGGGAGGCAAAAATGTAAAGGTTTAGCTGGTCATTAAAGGGGTTGCATCATTTCATTAAATGGTCTTCAGAATAAGGGGACAGTGAAAAGAAGCATCTTCCAGTGCTGGTCGGATCCCTGCTGATCCCTCCTCCTTGCA
Source organism: Phyllomedusa bahiana (assembly GCA_025379985.1). Classification (NCBI taxonomy): domain Eukaryota; kingdom Metazoa; phylum Chordata; class Amphibia; order Anura; family Hylidae; genus Phyllomedusa; species Phyllomedusa bahiana. The sequence continues at coordinate 81,009 of JAODAL010014852.1, read as the reverse complement.
TTTCGCTAGCTGAGAGCTCATTTACATTCTGTTCGGCCCCGGTCACGGAGGCTGAACAGAGCTTGCATTCCTGCCTTTCACTCAAAGTAAGGGACCGGCACATTTTCACTCTGCACAGCCAGAAGAAACAGAACACTGCAGGGCTTCTACAATCAGGAAACAGCCAATTGTGTGTCGATCCCTGCCTCTTCCTGCATAGAAGGGAGATCTGTGCTGTTCATAAAAGCTGGGTTCAACTGTAACAAATCTCAATCTGAGAGAGGAGAAGAGAGCAGTGCTAAGTCTAGATTGAATTCAGCCTGTGGTATGCATACAGCTCTTACAAAATAAGACTGATATGGAGAGACACAGTGACATGTGGACTCAGAAGGGGGTGGGGTGTGGAGGGGGGGGGGGGGGATCTGGGAGCCAGCATGAACAGTGAAGGTGGGAAAGATGTTTACCCAGCTGGGAGGGGAAGAAACAACCCTGCATTTCTAGAGTTGAGAAGCTGAGAGCAGTATGAATCAGCCGAACTAAGAAGCGATACATCCCCTTTAAGGATTTTTTAAGACTGGGAGCTTAAGCTATTATGTTCCAACTTTCTTGTAGATTTGTAAGCCTTCACGGGCAGTATTCTCTCTCATCATGTTAGTGACCTGGGGTTTCCACTGTACTTTGTTTGGATCTATATTATGTATGTAACCTCCATCGAATGTACAGCACCCTGGAATTAATTGCACTATAAATAATAATGAATAAAAGGTATTATTAAAGGGGTTGTCTCGCTACAAGGATTGCTTTTTATGTGAAAGATCTTGCAAAAACAACTCACTTTGTAATAAATGTCCATTAACAGTATCCTACCTATTCTGAGATATCCCCTCTTTTATGAGCTGCATCAGGTCGCTATAGTTACAGTCCTGTTCACTCTCTCATGATAGGCTACCAGCACAGGTTGCTATAGCTACAGACCTGGCTTCTACTGCAGCCTAGTGGTAGCCAGTAAACATGCCCCTGAATTCAAAGTGAAACCAAGATAACAGGTCTGAGGTAAGATGAATCAATGTAGTGAGACAACCCCTTTAAAGCTTCTATTTTTTCTGTTCTACTTGATCATTATGGGTATGTTCACACAACTTATTTTGGGCCGAATCAGCCTCAGATAAGATTCAAATCGTAATTCATTGACTATAATGCAAAATACGCCTTGACGCTCACCCAAAGCGTAATTAAGAGCCATTTCTCGGACGGCGTTACAGCAGTAACAATAAGAGACGTCAATTCTGGAGGCAATTGTCACCCGTAAAATCATCATAGGAAACAATGGTGACAGAACTTTTCATATCCGATTTGTATGATACCGCTTATACACCAGTGACTATGTCTTAGCCTTTGGGTCTATATCGGGAGGTCTCCATTTGCTTCCCTAAAGTCCATATAGATGCAATGATATATCAGACCCGTTACTTACTGAATATCAGTTTTCCTTTATTCCGTGTAAATACATATACAGCCGAACCATTTCAGTTTTCAGGCTTTTAGTGATATACACAAGTCCTTTTCAGACTAGCGGCATAGATAGTCACAAAAAACAGGTAAATACCTTATGATACCTTTTTCAAGCAAGCTTGAGAAAGGGGGCGGAGTTCCCTCGAAACGTTGCATCCGTGCAGCATTCGGCCGGTATGTCCACGCTACTCCTCTCTATCAGGACGCCGCAGAACGCTTGAAAACTGAAATGGTTCGGCTGTATATGTATTTACATGGAATAAAGGAAAACTGATATTCAGTTAGTAACGGGTATGATATATCATTGCATCTATATGGACAGAACTTTTCATACCTAATGGTATATTAACACGGCGTTTTATGAAGTGTAAATTTACGTTTCCAAACCAGCTTCAAAAAACACCTGATTAGAGGCGTAATTTGAAGCTAATTTAGAAAAATCCTATCCCCATTGTTTCCTATGACAATTTTAGAATTGACTTAAAGGGGTTTTGTCATCATGTAAAGTCGACGTGGGATGCTTAGAAATCATAAGTTTAGCACTTTCCTAATTGCATGTCATTAAAAAAAGTGTAAGGTGCCACAGCTGCAGCCTTCATTACCTTATCATTGTGTACAGCTGGTTGTCATTGGAGCCGACCTGTTCTAAGCCTCCTGCCTGTCTGGCCGCGCTTGCGTGGTTCATTACTCTTCCTCTGAAGCCCCCTCGGGAAACGAGCACGTCCTGACATGCGCAGTAGCTCCCCTCCCCGGCCAGGACAGTCTGTGGGCTCCTCACTTCCCCCTTCCTTCCTGCTCGCACAGAATCTTCAGGGACTGTGCTTGGGGGATATTGGCTGTGCTTGGCTGTTCTCCAGATTCTTAGCCAAGCTCCCTTACTGCATGTCTACGCTTTTCTAAGTTCTAGTTCCTTGCTCCGTTCCCTTACTCCTTGTCTTCTACGTTTTTCTACATTCTGGGTCTTTGTCCCGCTCCCTGCTTTAAGCTCTCAGATGCCGGCAGCAGCGCCCACGACTGGCAGCGTGATGACGTCACTAAGTGCCGTCTGGAGGGCGTTTTTTTTTTTTTTAAACTACCCAAGCAGAGAACGCCCCGATCTCAAGACCCAGGGGACCAGCGGCAGCGTGTGAGGTAGGGAACAGCCGTCTTGGCAAAACCCCTTTAACTTATTTTTACGTCCATAATTGCATCAAAAAAAATGCTCGTAATGACGTTTGTGAAAAACACTTCATGTGAATGACAAGGTGTATTTTACATTATATTCAATGAAGGAAAACTTCTGAAGCAAATTGTGGCCCATTTTCCAGCGCATAAAACGCGCTAAAATACGGCTCAAAGAACGTGGTGTGAACAGTCCCTTAGATGTAATTTTATGCTTATTTCAGGGCCTATTTTGTGCTGAAACCCAGCCCGAAAATAAGCATCAATGCTCTATTCAGCGCTCGTTGATTCTAATGTAAAATATGCACAGTCAGTCACATGATGCGAAGGGTACGAGCGGACTTGCGACCCGTATTTAGGGACGATTTCACTCGTGTACATTTAAGGGCCTTGTTCATTCTTGAGGCGTTTACAGGAGTGAAATCCCCATAGAAACAATAGAGGCGCGAGCACGCATCAAAAAAACACTACAAAATACTGCTCCGTATTTTGAAGTGTGAATTGACCCTGTAGTAAGCGGATAATCAAGCACTGCTCTATCATTGTGGCACTAGCCCAGCACTCACCTCGGAACTCGTCATACCAGGCTTTCTTGCTCCTCTGGTGCTGCAGCCCGTTCAGGTGCTTCTTGCGATTGTGCAGATTATCCTGGAAGGAGCGGTCGCAATAGTCGCAGAAGTACCGCCGGCCCATCCCGAAGACGTCGCGTTATCTCCCCACACTTCTGACTATGCACCACCTCCTCCCAGCCGATAGAGTGCGCTGTGCCACCGACCCAGTCGTGAGAAACCTCTCATCCGAATGTGCCGCGCTGTCTTCACAAATACCATTAATAATTACGCCAAACCCCTACTGCGCATACGTGGCTAACGCGCCCTCGTGTCACGTGACAGGAAGTTGTCGCCCTGTTATTACGTCACTGTGGGAGCTGCTTCCTGCTGCAGGCTGTCACCATGTCGCTGCTGAATGCTGTGTACCGCTCCGTATTCCGCCGCAGCTCCACCTTCACCCTCAGCATTGTGCTCGGGGTCGTGCTGTTTGAGCGGGCTTTTGACCAGGGAGCCGACGCCTTGTTCGAGCATCTAAATAGAGGGGTAAGGGCATAAGGTGACTGTAGTAGGATGGCCCAAGGGCACTATGGGGTCAGCTGTGGACGGGTTACCGTGAAGCGCTTGTAATGGACGGAAGTGGAGGACGGTAATAGTATGAGGTGAACGGGCCAAGGACACGTCAAGGACAAATAGACGGGCAAGGTCGGGCTGTGTGTGCCCAGGAACTATGCTCTATCATGGCCTCCTGCTGACGGGGAAAATAGATGGCGCTATCATTATCCATATCACCAGTAGATCAAAGGGGTTGTCTCACTACATTGATTCATCTTACCTCAGTCCTGTTTTCTTGGTTTCATTTTGAATTCAGGGGCGTTTACTGGCTTCTATTAGGCTGCAGTAGAAGCCAGGTCTGTAGTTATAGCAACCAGCACTGGCAACCTATCAGGATAGATCAAACTGATCTGTAGCTATAGTGACCTGAGGAGCTGATGCAGCACATACAGGAGGGGATATCTAGGAATAGGTAGGACACATATTAGCTATAATGACCTGAGGAGCTGATGCAGCACATACAGGAGGGATATCTAGGAATAGGTAGGACACATATTAGCTATAGTGACCTGAGGAGCTGATGCAGCCCATACAGGAGGGGATATCTAGGAATAGGTAGGACACATATTAGCTATAGTGACCTGAGGAGCTGATGCGGCCCATACAAGAGGGGATATCTAGGAATAGGTAGGACACATATTAGCTATAGTGACCTGAGGAGCTGATGCACCCCATACAAGAGGGGATATCTCGGAATAGGTAGGACACATATTAGCTATAGTGACATGAGGAGCTGATGCAGCCCATACAGAGGGGATATCTAGTAATAGGTAGGACACATATTAGCTATAGTGACCTGAGGAGCTGATGCAGCCCATACAAGAGGGGATATCTAGGAATAGGTAGGACACTGCTAATGGACACCTTGCAAAGTGACTTTTTTTTTTTTTTGCAAGATCCTTAACATAAAAAGCAATCCTTGTAGTGAGACAAACCCTTTAAGTGTACGTCGTATCCTGTCAGGTCTGTGGGGGTTTGGCTTTGTTCACTTCAAAATTGCAATAGTATGCCACAATTCAGCTTATATATAGCTTTTCCGTATTGCCCAGGTGCAGCCTCAATCAGGGAACCTCTTTATTTCTCCATTAACTCATGAAAAAACGTACTCAAGGCTTTGTTTTAAACACGCAATAATTTAATTTTTGCTTAGATCTTCATAACGTATGCCGTATATCTATAGACTACACAGTCCAAATCCAGTCTTTCATCGTCGTAAACCGCAAAAGATAGAGGCAATACTTAGCTGCATTTCAGCTTAAATCTTGAACATATAGAATCCAGCAACAGAGCTGACAATAGGAGCGTCCACACTTCATCAGGCAGGAAACAGTGTTCCGAAACGTCGCTTGGCAGCGTTGAGTGTGGACGCTCCTATTGTCAGCTCTGTTGCTGGATTCTATATGTTCAAGATTTAAGCTGAAATGCAGCTAAGTATTGCCTCTATCTTTTGCGGTTTACGACGATGAAAGACTGTATTTGGACTGTGTAGTCTATAGATATACGGCATACATTATAAGCAAAAATGAAATTATTGCATGTTTAAACAAAGCCTTGAGTACGTTTTTTCATGGTTTGGCTTTGTTCACACCATGCACTGGATGCAGCGCTATACGATTCCATACATCACTCATAAGCTGCCATGTGGAAGTCCTTTTTTTGTAGGGTCTACTAGGTGTTTAGTGTAGCATTAGAGGGGTTTTCTCATTACAACAATTAGCTTTCAATATAAAGGGACAGTTAAATCAAGTCTTTTTCTGAAGTACTTGGGAAATAGATTTTACTTGAGCCATAAGAGTGCTCTGAGTGCACACAGGTTTCTGTGGTTACCTGGCCATAGCTCTGTTATCTGATTAGAGCAGGGAGTGACATCACCCCATGTATGGACCGAGCTCCGGAGCAAACCAATTCTCTCTAACAATATTACAGATCAGTCATTGTTTTCAGTCCTCACAGCACATGTACTTGTGATTACTGAAGAGATGCACTTGTCAGTCTAACCGGTCGGCTACTTTACAGAGACCTAGATATGCTAATCATGGCTATAGAACCACCCAAAGCCTGAGGAGAGAGTGAGTGTAAAACTGCTTGTGACTCACTGAAACAGCCTAGTGAGAAAACCCTTTGAGTATGCAGTCTTGATTTATACCCGGTCCATGGATAAACAGAACATTAAAGGGGTACTCCCACCACAGTGATTAGCTTTAGAAACATGTAGGCAAAGGTTAATAAAGGCTATTATCAAATACATTACTGTTCTGAGTTTGCTTTCTAGAGCCGTTACCTCCTGCTTGTGTACACAAGCTTTTCTAGGTCACCGACCATCTCTCTACCCTAGCAGCCCCAGCCAGTATGATGAGGTCACTCCCTGCTGTGTCTTAGCAGCAGCACAGGAAATTATTTGTTACTAACTGACCAACTTTAAACCCTTGTGAGCTCTGTACCATTGTGTGCTACTGTTAAAACCCCTCCATCATCAATGTCTGTAACAGGCACAGCTAGAAATAGCAGAGCTGTAGACTAACCAGTAAGTGTGGGGGGGATCCTGCTCGTTCCAGCGCAACTATGTCTGGTGCTCTCACTGATGTCTCAATCAGTGCTCACATGACACTGCAGCCAATCACAGGCCTCAGTGATCATGTGTTGTATATCCTGGAAGAGACCACTGTGGCTTTGTGAATAGCTGCACATGAACGTGATGTAATTGGCAGGGTTGGAATGAACGGATTTACAAGCATGACTGACTTTTCCTTGATGTGATGCAACTAGTAGTTACTGCCAGCCACTTTATATTGGTAAACAGGGGTTCTGCAACCTCCCAGCAGATGCTGGTTCCACCTTGGGAACCAGTACCTATCCAAATGTTTGACATATTCTGTCTTTGTTTGAAAACGCTTTAAGTATGTTACTCTACACGTTTTACCACATAAGGCCCTGTTCACACCTCCAGAGGCTCCGTGAGGAGACTCCGTCACAGATTCTGTCAATAATGACTGAAGATAGTGGAAGCTTGACAGACCCTATTATAGTCAATGGTAAAAGTCAGGTGGTATTGGTGTCATAAAACAGATCCAGTGCCACCATCCTCATTTTTCTGGTATTATGACAAAACTAAATCACTGTGCAGGTGTGAACGTAGCTTAAATCTATAGACTAAGTTGCTTTACAGTTTTATAAAGGTTTTATATGGTTTCATATCACTACTTTGTTAAAGGGGTTGTCTCGCTACAAAGAATAGCTTTCAAATTGTAGGGAACACAAAATAAAGACATTTTTCAAATTTTATTGCCCTCCCAAAACACCAAGTTGTCCTTCAGCCAGTGTTTCCGGGTCGCGCCTTGCTCCCGCAGTAAAAAGCTTGATTTATGTAAAATAAACAGAACTGTAATTAGGGCTTTTGTTTTGGGGATCAGATAAGAACTGCTGTTAGTAGTTTGAGAAGCTAATCTGATCTAATTAGCATCTGAAAGCACAGCAGGGAATGGAGCTGTTCAAGCATGGAGCTTATGCAAATGAGTCAGTCTGAACCAGGAAGTGACAGAGTATTTCATTTATGCATTCTCTGAAACTCTGAAAGGAGACAACTCCTTTAAGGGTCTGCTGGCTACCATTTGAAAGTGTCAGCAGCGTAGTCACATTTGTCACTTTTTCTTAATTCTGTTATCGATGCCCTTAACCCCTTTCAGACGGATGGTCATAATAATATGGCTGTAAAGTTTGGGTTTTTTTTGTTTGTTTTTTTCCTCCTTGTCTTCTGAAAGCCATAACTTTTTTTTAATTTTTCCAGCTACATAGACCTTTGAAGGCTTTTATTTTGCGGGACAAGATGTACTTTCTAATGGTTTTATTCATATTACTATAGAACATACTAGGAAACCGTAGTGGAGCAGAATATGAAAAAAACGTATTTGGGCCATATTTGCGGGAATTTTGTTTTTACAGCATTCATTCTTCAGTAAAAATGTGTCATTTGTATTCTACAGGTTGATACGCATCCACCAATACGGTTTCCGTTATGTTTTCTGTTATGTTTTGGTACCATAAAAAAATTCCAAACATTTTCTGTTCTTGTAATTTGCGGCGCGATTTTGTGCGACCAATAACTTTTTTGTACTACACCTACGGACATGAGTGAGGGTACATTTTTTTTGCGGGCTGAAGTGTATGTTTTATTGCTAGCAGTTTGTAATACATGCGACTTTTTTGATAACTTTTATTCCAATTTTTATAGGATGTGAAATGGGTCTTTTTTTTCTTCTATGGTGTTCTGCTTACGGGATCAATTGTTATTTTAATAGATCGAACTTTTTTAGATGTGGTGATACCAAACGTGTAACTTTTGCATTTTATTTTTTTCATTTGTAAAATGGCAAAAGGGGGGGGGGGTTATTTGAACTTTTAGGGCATGTCCCCACTGCATGGTTTTTCGGCCGGTTTGCGGTTTTTCAGACCGCCTGAAAAAATGGCCGAAAATTTGCACAATTGTGCTCTATGGAAAACCCGTGCAGCAGTCCCCACTGCACGGGTTGTCTGTCGGGCGGTTTTGGCGCCGGCTGTAAAACATTGAGCAAGCACATTCTTCCATCCGGTTTTCAGACGGAATCTGTGCTTCTGAATGTGAAGGGGGCGGGGGTGGGGGTTTCTCCGCTCATTGTGGAGGAAAGCCGTTCCCCCTGCGGCCGTGGGGACGGGCGCAAAACAGGACAAGTACCGGCCGGTATTCGTCCTATGCCGTGGGGATGCGCCCTTAATACTTTATTTTTTAAGACTTTAAAAAAAATTTTTTTTACTTTAACTTTGAGTCCCCCTAGGGCGCTTCACCACTAGGGGCACGATAATTTATACAGCCTATTGCATTGTATATACAATGCATTAGGGAGTACAAAGATGGCGTTTTCCCCACTTTCTGCCTGGGACCGGAAGTGGGGAAATCAAAAACATGGCGGCGATGGAAGTCTTCACAAGGCTTCCAGCTGCCATGTTCAGCGATTAGGACACAGCGATCTCACCACTGATGTCCCAATCGCAGTGAGGAGCAATGCGCAGCACCGTTTATTACTGATTTAGATGCCACAGCCATCGTTGCTGCGGTGTCTAAAGGGTTAAAGTGTGCTGCAATTAGCTGCCAACACCGGGCGCTGTGTACAAAAAAAACCCGGCATCAGGTAAGGGGTCAAGCTAGTTGTGTCAAACATTTATAGGGCCGGTTCACACAGCTTATTCATGCCGTAATTGCGGGCAGATTACGCCCGCAATACGGCTTGAAGAAGGGGTGGGGGCGCTGCCCGCCGGCCCTATAGACAGCCATTATCCACGGCGCATATCCCGCCGGGATAATGTGCATGTCAATTTCTCCCCGCCCGGCGGATTCGCCGAGCGGGAAGGAGATACGGAGAACTCTGAGAACTGTGGATTACTGTAATGGCTGGGACGGATTGCAGCCAGATTGCAGCGCAGTACGGCGCGCAATACGGCTGCAATCCATGCCCAAAATAAGCCGTGTGAACGGCCCTTTACTGACGGACAGCACAGACTTATGGTTGACCTCAAAGGGGCTTGGTGTGCAGTGTTGTCAAGCTCAAGGTGTCCTTTAAAGGGGTATACCTGATGTATAGCTTGGCTTTAAAAATGTAGGCAATGGTAAATAAAGGCTGTTACCAAATGCATTGCTGGTCTGATTTTGCTTCACTTCAGAGTTAGAGCAGATTTTAACACCTGCTTTTGTACACAAGCTTCCCTAGTTACCACCCATCTCTTTACCTTGCCTGTGGCAGTGGTTGGGATGATGATCTCACCCTCTGCTGTATTTATCTTGAAATAAGAGCTCATTTCCATTACTTACTGACAAGCTTTACCCCTTTAGGCCATGTCCCCATGGCACGGGTTTTCGGCCGGTTTTTCAGCCGGTTTGCGGTTTTTCAGACCGCCTGCAAAACCGGCCGAAAATGAGCACAATTGTGCTCTATGGAAAACCCGTGCAGCAGTCCCCACTGCACGGGTTTTCCGCCCGACGGTTTTGCTGCCGGCGGTCCGGCGGCAAAACATTGAACATGTTCATTCTTCCGTCCGGGTCCCGGACGGAATATGAACAATTCAATGGGAGGGGGGGACGGCTTTTCTCCGCTCATCGCAGAGAAAAGCCAAACCCAACCCCCCCCCCCACCCCCGCAGCCCTGGGAACGGCCGCAAAACCGGACAAATACCGGCCTGCAAACCGGCCGGTATTTGTCCACTGCCGTGGGGATGCGCCCTTAGGGCACTCTAGCTTTGTGCACTACAATTAACAAACCACCTGCATTCTTGTCACTGTAACAGCATCAGCTTGGAACAGCTGAGCCGATACTGCTGTAGACTCATCCACAGCCTAAGCAAGAAGTGTGAGCCTGAAGCTGGCTGTGGCTCTGTAAAACAGCATAGTGAGAAGACCATTCTAACCTCTTTCCAACACAGGACATATTTTTACTTAATAGTGCCGGTAAGGTTCTACGTAGCGGATTACTTAATAATGCCGCTACAAAGAAGGCTGGAGTCAGCTATTAATTGCAGCTGACACCTACTGCTAACAGCAGTAAATGGAGCTGGCTTTGGTCCCTGCTGTTTAACCCTTTAGACGCTACAATGTGCATCCTCTTTATATAGTACTTGCCTGTAAGGTAGTAGAAGGTATAAGGCACTATAGGCTAATTAAAAAGGAGTTACTATCTCTTCCTTTTGGTTCCAACAAAGTTACATAAAACAGTAGGCTTATGTCATACATGTTTTGCACCAATTTCTAATTCATTGTTGCTTTATTCTAGAAAATGTGGAAACACATCAAGCACCAGTATGAACAAAATGAAGAGTAGAAGGGAGGGCTCAAGACCCAGAAAATATCCCCAAATCTTGTACAACAGATTCTGCACCGAAGTCTACACAATGGCTACCAAGGATCAGTGTGTGATCGGGACAAGACTCGTCTGCTTTCTGTGACGTCATGAATAAACCTAATTTATAAAATTGCAATGTAACGTCAGCTTTGACTTGCTGCTATGATTGATGGAAGAGTCATTAACCACACAGTGTATCCTATTATTCTCAACAATATGTTGTAATAAAAAGCTTGGTTTAGTTAATAGTATGCCATTGCCTTATTAGTTTCTGGTGCAAAAATACTCATTAGACACAAGCTTCCTTTTGTTGCAGTTTCTTGTGTTTGAAAATCACAATAAAACTTTGTACATTTGACAGATGTATAGAAATTTGGATGAAAGAGCATCCTCTATTATGCCTTATTCAAACATTCTCTTCTACATGCCAGAAAACATTTAACACCTGGATGGTGTTAAGTGACCAGAGTATCATATTTAGATCAAATACTGTAATATAACCTGCAACATTAACTTAACCAACCCTTTGCATGGCCTAGTCGTTCAACGTTGATTAACTAATATATGTGTGTTCGGGTTAACCCAGGCTCCCTTTCTTACCCTCCTCTGCTGCGCCGAAACCCTCCCCCCCCCCCCCCCCCCATGCACCCCGAAGGGCCCCGTGGGTCTACCAACCAAAAAATTTCGGCTGAAAGCAAAGTAAAAAGTTCAGCCTTTTTTAGATTTGGCTGAAATTATAATTGTTGTAGTTAAGAAAGATTTTTAGGTTCTCTATCCTAATACTGAGGACTGGACAGACTTAGACTGAGAGGTGTCCTTTAGTCTAACATTGAGGAAAGTTCTTCCACCATGAAGGCAACAGTGTCCTGGGCCATGAAAGTACTGCAGTTATGTTGTAGCCTAATGGGATCGCACCCTCCCAGTTGTTGACTGAGGTACCAACTAGTGTCTCCGAAGCAGGAATGGAGTTTGTGTAATTGTTAAAGGAAGAGTATCTATCACCACCCCCCACAGAGTAAAGAGAGGGAAAAAAAGGGTGGTTCCTTTCTCTGCATAGTTTCTTTCCAGTCCATTTTCAATAGGTGAAAACATTTTTCTAGAAATAATTTTATGGGAGGACACACCGGCTCTTCATCAGAAACTGATATATGGAGGAGGGGTGCGCACGGCTTGTAGGGGGTTTAACTAAGATGCCGGAAAAATTAGGCTGTGTTCACACGGCTTATTCCCGACGGATTTGTGAGCCGTATTGAGCGCACAAATCCGCCGTGAATACGGGGCGGGGCGGAGCGCGCGGGGCGCGCTCCCGGCCATAGACAATGCATTGTTTACGGCCGTCCGCGCCGTAATAAGTGCATGTCATTTTCCCGCGCGGATTTGCAGCGGGGAGGAGCGACGGATTCCACGTTCAATGAGAGCAGTGGTTTACGTAAGACTCGACGATTGGCGCCGTATTGAAGTGCAAATCCGGCGCGGAATACGGCGCCAATCCGTCGGCAAATAAGCCGTGTGAACGGGGCTTTAGAGTCCCATTCCACCTCCGGGAAACGGCGCACGACTGCCGAGGTATAGGCACAGGCTTGCATGTAGTTAAAGAAGGGAATCCGCATCTCTGGGTATTTAGATGAAAGGGTACTTATTGAGTATGGTTTTCTCTCTTTATGGTCCAATAGTTGGTCAATTGTTTTTATTCCAATTTTTCCCCAACTCCTAAATGCACTATGAGGTGTCCCATTTTGGAAGTCTGGATTTTGCATGAAAGATAGGTGTCTGGAAAAGTTAGGAGATTGATACATAACCTATCTGATTTTTTTTGCCATGTATGCCATATTGGCATTAGCAAGATATTATCTCAGACCTCCAATGGGATCTTGCCAAATGGGACATGCAGGAAGTTTTTTAGTGACCTGTTTGGAAGGAATAGCCTATCCAGGGCGGGGTAAGTGAATGATTCTGCGTTTTGGAACCAGTCTGCGATGTACCTACCTAACGCTGCTAGGTTATAGCATCTAATATTCGGAAACCCAAGGCCACCATTCAGCTTGTGTTGCTGCAGAATGTGATATGGAATACGGGCCCTTTTACCTCCCCATATAAAATTCCTATATACTACATTTATTAATGGTTTAAGATAAAGGGGCAGCATCTTGAATATATAAAGTAGTTTAGGTATTTCTATCCGTTTTAGAAGATTGGCTCTGCCAATGAAGGACAGTGGGATAAGGTCCCAAGATTGCACAGTGCGTTGTAAAGCAGAGATATAATTAGTGAGATTATCAGAGTAGATTCGTGAGGGATCTCGGGAAAACCTGACACCCAAGTATTTAAGATTCTGTGGTTGCCAGTTTATTTGGTAAGAGTTGGCCCATGACCGTTTTGATGGACCTTTTAATAGCAAACCTTCGCTTTTGTCGATATTTATAGTATATCCTGAAAGACCCCCTATCTCTTGGATGTTTTGAAGAAGGTCCACTAGGTGTTCTTTGGGGTTCGAAATCATAAGAAGCAAGTCATCGGCATAAGCCGATAATTTCATTACCCGGTCGTCTTTAGTAATACCCGGGAATATAGGGGACTGGGAGATATGCTACAGTAAGGGATCTAGGGATAAATTGAATAAAATAGGGGATAAGGACAGCCCTGTTTAGTACCCCTGAATAAGTCTATAATTTGGGGGTTTGGAGGTTTGAGATAGAAGTTGTAGAATTAGAATGTAGGAGGCCTAAAAATGTATAAATGTTTGTCCGAACCCTCGAGTTATCAGCATGTGGTCTAGAAATGGCCATGCAACTTTATCAAAAGCTTTTTCAAGCGAAAAAGGGCTGAGAAAACTTTTGACACCGGAAATTTGTTTTTTTTTTTTTCTTGTGCCGTTTAAAAGGGCCCTGTGACGCCACCCGTTTTATTCCCCCGTAAGTGTTGGCAAACAAACCCAAATTAAAATGGGATTGTTTGATAAGGGGAAAAAAAATAGTCATTTTTTTAAAAAATTTGAATTTGGGTGTAGGAGGATATAGCAAGGGGGTCTTTTTTTTTTTGGGTTTTAAAAATAACGGGAGGGTTTTGGGATTCAAAAAAAACGAATCCCCCTTTTTTTTTTTTCCAAGTATAGGTCTTTAAAATTTTGGTTTAGTTAGGTGGGGGGAAATGCCCGGGGACCATGTTTTTATAAAAATTTGGGGTTTTGAGAAGCCATCAGGGCCGGGGGTTTTTGCCTCCCCCGCCGTTAAAGAGATTGTTTCCCGGCGCCCCCTTTTCCTTCCCCCCCCGAAATTTTTCCCCCCCCAAAAAAAGGCCCATTGCCCCTTGCGGAGTTCCCGGGGACCCCACTCCCCTTCAAAAAACCCCGGGTAACCCACCCCTTCCTTCATTGGGGGAATAGCACTAAAAAAGTGTTTTTCAAAATTTTTGAAACAAAATGCTTGTTAAATTTTTTTTTCTCAGGGTCCCAAAGGGAAATACCCCCCAAAAATTGGGGATCAAAAATTCCCAAAAAAGGGGGGGTTTTTTTGGGTTTTCCCAAAAGTCTTTTTCATTTTTGGCTAGAAATTTTTTCCCCCCTTGGGGGTTACCCCATCCAAAAAAATTGCTTTGGCAACAGCGCTATTTTTGGTAGCCCTGGGCATGGCCTTGTAAAAAAGGGTTGGTGGAGCTCCCAGGCTTCCCTGAATTTGGACTAGCTTGCCCCTAAAAGGGGGCCCTTGGAGGGAATCATTCTGTGTTTTTTGGGCCAAAAATTTGGGATTTTTTAATTTAAAAGGGCTTTTTTTTGGGGGGGGCCCCCTTCCAAAGCATTTTTAAGGGGGGGTTCGGGGCCCAACGAAGGGTGTCAATCAGAGCATTGGGAAACTTTTTAAAATTGGTTTTGCTAGAAACCCCAACAGGGGTTTACCTGATTTGGGGGCAAAAATGCATGGGGCGCTCTTTTGCCTTTCCCAAGCATCGTTCGTGGCCTTTCATTTTTGCCCCAATGAGGTGAATCGCCTTTCATCCCCTGAACAAAACTCCCCCAAATGGTTCTTTTTAACAGCGAAAGATGCCCCCTGGCCCATCCCAAGCCCGATAATGACGGGGTGTTGGGGTTCATTTCGTCTAGCACGGGGGAAGCCCCCCGCTGATGTTAACGGTTGGGTTTTTGGTCTTAGGGTGCATTTGGGTGCCCTTCCCCCTAAAAAATTTGTATTTGGGGGATTTAAAGTGTTGAAATTGGGGGGGAAAACCCATAAAAAATTTTTTTTTGCAAAATTTTTTAAAATGAACTGAGCCATTCTTAATTTTTAAAAAACCCACATTCCCAACGGGTTCGGTGTTTAAAGTATTTTTTTTTTGCAAAAACTTGTGATCTTGAAAAAGGAGCTAAAATAAAAAAAAAGACCTAAAAAAAACAGGGGCGTTATGTGGGGGGCTTTTTTTCATTGGGGGTTTTACTGAAACTTTCAAGTTATAGTTTGTTTAAAAAAAATTTAAATTTATACACACCGGGGGAAAAACCCTTTGCCTCGGACCCGGGCGCTTTTTTCTTTTTTTATTGGCACCCGGGCTTGGGCCCTCCCCCCGCCAACGTCTGGGGGGTTTGATGCAAAAGGGCCCCTGTTTTTCCCCAAAGGGCCGGGAAATTTGTTTTTGGGGCCCGGGAAAGCGCAGAAAAAAAGTCTTTGCTTTCCCAAAGCCCCCGGAAATGACAACGAAAATAAGGGGCAGGCGGCAAATGTTGTGCAAAATATTTAGGCGCGCATTTTTAAAAAATTTTTGATAAAAAAAATTGTAAGTACCAAATGCTCTAAATAAAAACCCAAAGAATAAAAATTTCAGAAAAAAATTTAATCCCTATACATAAAAGTGTACCTGGAGCAAAAGGCAGAAAAAGGGTTTTTGTTTAAAATCCTATGTTAATAGAAGGTACTACATAGAATAAATGAACATGGATTTCTGCAAGAGAAATATGTAAACGTTAAAATAGAGCCCAAGAAAGACAAATTGAAATGAACCAAGTTAAATTTTGTTACATGATTTTTCCTCTACGTTTTATTAAAACCCTTTTGGGTAAATTATGTTCAAAAAAAAAAAATTTCCCTTAAAGCCCTTTCCCTATCCCGCAGTAAAATATTTTTCCCAATCCCCCCTCGGATGGGTTTGCGTTCGTTTTTTTATTGCTGTAACACGTTTAAACCTTGTGTTGAAGAAACCCATGGTATTTTTAATAAATCGCGGGTACATTTGATTTGTTGGGGGTTTATTAGTGTTAAGATATACTGAGGGTTTTTAAAAAAAACGCGTTTTTTTCCCAAACTTTTAAAAGGGGGCAAACCTACGTAAAAAAAGATTGCAAATTTTTAAACGTGATTAAAAACCAACCACCGGGGCCAAAAATTTTTAGGGTACACCATGCATAAACGGGTTGGGGCCCCCCTTTTTCCTTTAGAACTGCCTTTAATTTTCGTGGCATAGAAATTTAAAAAAGGTGTTTCAAAAATGCTAAATTTTGGGACCAAAGGGGCCCCAAAGTTGCCCAAAAAAATACCCCACACCATGACACCTTCCCCCACCCCCAGCCTGAAACCCTTGATACAAAGATATGGAAACCATGTGTTCATGTTGTTTACGGGCCCCAAAAAACGACCCTACCATCCGAATGTCCCCAGCAGAAATCGGGGCTTTTATAAAACCGGGGAAACCATTTTTCCAATCTTTTACTGTTCAAAAATTTGATGAGGGTTGGGCAAATTGGGCCCCGATTTTCCTGGTTTTTTAGGGTGAAAGGAGTGGCACCCCATGTGGGGCTTTGGTGCTGGGAAGCCCCTCCCCGCCTCAAAGGTTTTCCGTTCTGTGCTTCCCGGTTGGTGTCTTCTTTCCTACCCCTTTGTTGTTAAAGGGGGTTTTTTTATTTGGTAAAAATTGCCTTTTATCAGCCCCGAAAACCCTCTGCCCCCTTCTCCTTTTGACCCCCTGGGGGAATTTAAAAAAGGCCCACAAAGGGCTGCCGCTCCATGGATGTTTTTTTTTTTTTTTTTTTTTTTTCGGGACCATTCTCTGTAAACCCTGAGTTGGGGGTGCATGGGGAAAAACCCAGGGGATCGCAGTTTCTGAAATACTCAGACCACCCTTCTGGAACCAAAAATTCAACCATTTCCCACGTTCAAAAGGGCCTTAAAAACACCTTTCTTCCCCCCTTTCTGAAGCTCCCGGTTTTTAACGCCCGGGGGATTGGTTTTTGACCATGTCTACATGCCTTTAAAAGCCTGGGGTTGCCGCCCCTGTTATTGGGTGATTAAAAAATTAAGTTTAACGAGCTTTGGGCAGGGGTTTCCTAATAAAGTTTGGCCCGTGAGTGTTTTTACCCACATTGGGGGGGAAATTTCATTAAATTTTAAATTCTGATTTACGTTGGGGCGTGAAGAATCGGAAAATTTGAAAAAAAAATGTTTTTGGGGGGGTTTCAAAATTTGCCCTGGTTTTACATGGATGTGAAAACCAAAATTTTTAAAAAATCCCTTTTTAACCAAAAACCAAAGGATTTTTTTTGGAAATTAAAAATGGGCACGATTTTGGGGAAAAATTAAAATAAACCCCCCAAAGGTCTTGGGTTTCCCCCAGTATGGCCCCCCGGAAAAACCTTTGCATAGAATGGTTTTCCATTTTAATTTTTAAACCTCCCTGTTTTTAAATTTGGGAAATTTTTTTAAAAGGGTTTTTTTAATTGTGGGGAAACCTGAGGAAATTTAAGTCAAAGCCAATATTAAAATTTTCCCTTTCTTTTCTTTTTATTTTGGCTATTTAAATTTTCGGGTTTTGAGGGGAAAAAAAAACAAAGTCCAATTTTCCCGTCAAAAGAAATTAAAAGGGACTAATTTGAAGAAAGGGAGTTGCTTGGGGGTTTTTTCATGAGACAGTTGGAAATACTTTTTTTGGGGGGATATCCCCATTATGCCTATAAATTTTTTTTATTGCCCAAGATCCATTTAAAAAAAAAGAATTTCCCCAACCCCCCCTTGGGGTTTAAATTGGGGCTTAATTGGGCCCCCCCGGCATTCCCCTGGAGACGAATATCACCCCCTGGTTTGGGGGGGGGGGGGGGGTTCCTTTTTTTTAAACCCAACCAACTAGGACAAAAGGGGTTAAACCGGGGGGTACCTTTTGGGGACACAACCCAAAGGAAAGTATTGGGGGCCAAATTTTTTCAACAAAAAAATGGTTCCCCGAAAAATTTGCGCTGGGTTAAATTGGGGATATCGATAAATATATATTATTTTTTTTATTTTTTTTATTTATTTTTTAAAAGCCCATCGATTTTAAGCGCTGTACATTCGAAGGGGGTTACAAATTTAAAATTTCATAATCAAAAAAAGAGTACCCCTTTATAAGGGATAAAGAAAAAATTGGGACGACAGAGGAGAAAAAGGGACCCTACCCGGGGGGGCTTTTCAATTACAAATTGTAATATATTTATTTCCAGCTAAACCCATATACCGCATAACCACATTAAGGTTAGCATTTTTCCCGGGAGTACGTTTTTACCTTGAGGGGCCCTAACATACAATGAAGACCTCAAAACACTTCTTTTTTAAAGAATTTTTCGGGGGTTCCTTATGCATCACAATTACTTTTCATAAAACAATATGTTTACCCCAGGTTGGAAAAGGCCCCTCCGGAAAGGGTTTCCCCAATTTAATTTTCCCCCCCCAAATCGCTAATCTATCAGTCTCGTGGTGGGAGATTTCCCCAATTTTTTAGAAAAATAATTCTTTTGCAGATAAAAATTTTAATTTGGGAACGGCAGGTTTTCCCTTAAAATCTCCTCCTTGTTTGGGAGGGTGGGTTGTACCTGCCGTTAAAAAGTTCCCTTTTGTATTTTAAAAAAACAATTCCTTTTAAATAAATTGAATTTTACTTATGATTTACAGGGTGTAACCACAATCCCTTTTTGGATTTTGAGCTCCCAAGGGATAAACCCGGCCCTACCCGTACTTACCCAACTTTTCCGCAAAAACTATTTGCGGGAATACTATTCTCCACTTTAAAAGTTTTCACACAAGGCATACTAAACGGGCCATTCCAGTAGGAGAACAGATTAGGGCCAAACGTAATTGTTAATACATTACGTGGAAATCCCTAAAGAAGCATTTATGCTATCTATCATACATGAAAAAACTTTGAGACTCTCGGTTCACATATTTTGATCAAAAGATTTTTAAGCTGCCCACGACTTTCAACGTTATCTCAAAATCGGGCAGTCCTACACTATCCTTAGATAGAGAGGTAAGGAAGTGTAGGACTGCCCGATTTTGAGATAACGTTGAAAGTCGTGGGCAGCTTAAACATCTTTTGATCAAAATATGTGAACCGAGAGTCTCAAAGTTTTTTCATGTATGATAGATAGCATAAATGCTTCTTTAGGGATTTCCACGTAATGTATTGCCCTTTTTGCAGTAATGTGCGCTGACAGTGGTGTGCGTGGTGTACATGTGTAATTATATATATATATATATATATATATATATATTATATATAATATATATATATTAATATATATATTTGGGTTGCCGACCCTGCCAGTGGCACCCAGTTTAAATACGTTTTTTTTTCCAGAAATGTTTTTTGTGCAGAACCATATGTTTAATTTTTGTGTATGTTGATTTTAACCTATATGGGAAAGGGAAGGGGTCCTCCATTTTGGGTTTCTGTCCCGCCCACTCTCACAGGCTGTCAAAAAGAAGTGCAGCTTGCAAGTCTGGTGTGTTTTCTTATTTTTTCTCTCTGTATTTAAAGGAAGTCGGTTGACCCAGTGAGAGGCCGTGAATTGGCTCTATTGAGAGGTAAGGATAGTGTAGGACTGCCCGATATTGAGATCACGTTGAAAGTCGTGGGCAGCTTAAACATCTTTTGATCAAAATATGTGAGCCGAGAGTCTCAAAGTTTAAACGTAATTGTAATCAAAAACAATTGGTTTTGCACATGGAAAAACTTTGTTTGAAAAAACAAAAGCACCACTGGTGTGGCAGCAATTCATATAGACTTTCAAATTCAAAAAAAAAGTGGCAAAATTATGGACTAAGGGGAAACCGTCAAATGGGACATAGGAAATTTGGAAAAGGGATTACTGCTAACTTGGATACATGAAAAAAATTGAGGTTCTCAGTTCACACTTTGGCCAAAAATGCTTAAGCCACCTCCCAATCATCAAGGGGGCCTCAAGTGCAGGTGGGTCCTACGCTATTGTTACCTCTATTGGGTCCTGTTCAGACCTGCATACTTTAGGGAGCGAAGATACCTGCTTCAAAGACAAAATGCACTGATTTAAAACCTGGGGAAGTGTTTGCCCCCCACCCCCTTCCCCCAGGTTTTAAATCAGTGCAGTGTTCTTTGAAGCAGGTATCTTCGCTCCCTAAAGTATGCAGGGTTCGAACAGGACCCAATAGAGGTAACCAATAGCGTGGACCCACCTGCACTTTAGGGTCCCCTTGATGATTGGGAGGTGGGCTTAAGCATTTTTGGCCAAAAGTTTTGGAAATGAGAACCTCAATTTTTTTCATGTATCCTAGGGTTTGCAGTAATGCTTTTTCCAAAATTTCCCATGTCCCATTTTTACGGTTTCTTAGTCCCCTAAAATTGTGCCACTGTTTTTGAATTTGAAATGTCTAAACGTAATTGTAGTCTCCCCTCAAGCTTTTCAACTGAAAGAGACACCATCAATAAAAGACTTACAGCTAGAGGCTATCCAGATTGGACACTAGAAAGGGCTTCTAAGATTGTAAATAAACGTACCAGAGAAGATTTGTTGGCTACAAAACCGAAGTATAACAATAGCCAAATAAAAGACAAAGAAAGAGATAAGTTAATATTGGCATTAGACTTCAATCATCAGTTTGCCACAATTAAACAAATCATTTTAAAATATTTACCAATTTTACAGGAGGATGAAATTATGGATACCATTCTATGCAAAGGTTGCCATATCGTGGCAAGGAAATCCAAGACCATTGGGGAGATATTATCGGCCACAAATCCTCTTGGTTGCGTTACAAGGGATTTTTTAAATGTGGTTCACATCCATGTAAAACATGCAAATTTGCATTCCCCACATATAATTTTTCTAATTCCGATTCTTCACGCTCCTACGTAATCAGAAGTTACATGAACTGTAATTCCCACCATGTGGTTTATATAATCACGTGTACAATTTGCAATCTTTTTTTACGTAGGTAGCACCATTAGAAGATTGAAAACGCGATTTTTAGAACATCTCAGTGATATCTCTAACACTAATAAATCCAACAAATCGAATGTAGCGCAGCATGTTATTGAATACCCTGGATCTTCAACACAAGGCTTACGTGTTACAGCTATAGAAAACGTACGCAAACCCATCCGAGGCGGGGATTGGGAATATCTACTGCGGGATAGGGAGGCGTATTGGATTTTGGTTTTGAACAGTATTCACCCAAATGGGTTGAATATGCGTAGAGATATCATGTATCACATTTAACTTGGTTCATTTCAATTTGTCTTTCTTGTAGTACCTTCTATTAACATAGGATTTTATCACACCTTCTTCTGCCTTTGCTCCAGGTACACTTTGCATGTATAGCATTAGTGTTTTCTGAAATCTGTTATTCTGTTGATTTAGAGCATTTGTGTACTTACATTTTTTGATCAATGTATAGTGCGCGCTACCATGGCAGCACATTTGCCGCCTGCCCATTATATCGTGTCATTTCCGGAGCTTGGAACGCACGACTTGTTGTCTGCGCTTCCGGCCCAACGTCATTTCCGGCCTTTGGAACGCAGGACCTTCTGCGTCAACTTCCGGTCGTTGGCGGGACGGGCTCCATGCGGCTGCCATAGTAGAAGCGCATGGATCGCAGGCATGGTGTCCCAGGTGTGTATAATTTTATTTTATTATGTGTATTTGTAATGTTGGTGCACTATAAAAGGATGTTGATACCTTTATTACGTAGCTATGACTAAGGGCTGAAGCAAGCCCGAAACGCGTCAGCTAACCACCCCTCTGATTCCACAGCGTGTGCACACGTTCTACCTGTGTGGCTTTCTAGTGGCTGTTTTATCTGCATTTTCCAATAAAAGTTTTTGATATATTTTATCTACAATTTTTGCTGGTGCTCATCCATTTTTTCTATTGGACCATATCCATGCAGCGTGTCATGAACGCGGAGTGAAGCACAGCACAAATACAAGTCTATACGATTCATTATACAAAGGTGAGCTGCCTATTTCTTCTATTTTCTCATCATATAACTATAACTTGAATATGTTTCAGTAAATCGGTACAAAAAACAATGTGTGTCATTGTCCAAATATGTATGGACCGAACTGTATATGAAACCTAGACATTTTTTAACTTTTACCCTTTCCCCTGAATAAAAAGGAAAGAAAAAAAATCTGATGTAAAAAAAAAATAAAGCCTTAGGGCATCTCCCCACTGCACGGGTTTTCGGACGGTTTTTCAGCCGGTTTGCGGTTTTGCAGACCGCCTGAAAAAACGGCCGAAAATGAGCACAATGGTGCTCTATTGAAAACCCGTGCAGCAGTCCCCACTGCACGGGTTGTCCGCCCGGCGGTTTTGCCGCCCGCAGGCCGCTCAAAAACCATTGAGCATGTTCATTCTTCCATCCGGTTTCTGGACAGAATATGAACACCTCAATGGGAGGGCGGAGGGCTCTTCTCCGCTCATCGCGGAGAAAAGCCGAACCTCCCCCCCCTCCCCCCGCGGCCGGGTAAACCGACCGGTATTTGTCCACTGCCATGTGAACGCACCCTTATGTATCATGGGAGAAAAGGCAGAAACATTATTTGAATAATCAAGCATGAGAAAGCATTCTAGCTTTCCAACCCACATGTACTTAGAAGAAAAAAAAAAGTGCCAGCTCCGTAAGTGGTTAATGAACAAGGTAGAGGTTTTTATGCAAGAGTTGGCGCTTGCCTGTTTTAGTTTAGGCGCTAATTAGGAAGTTGGGCAAAGTAGTTGTTGGCTGAAAGCTCCAACTACCTGACCATGGCTAGATGTAGTCCTCAAGAATGAGGTGTAGCTGGGTCCACATTTATACAAAATGATTGTATCAACAGGATCCAGCTTTTGAACAGCTTGGGATGTCAGTCTAGCTTGTGCCAGATAAGCATTGTCTGTTCTTTGGCCACATAGATCTAAAAGAGGAATCAGTAGAGTAGCAAAAGCAAAGGGTTTTATCCCAACCATAATAAAGTGCCCCATGCTCCTCAACTGTGGACCACATTGAAGCCTAAAGTTCCCAACTATCTTATGTTAAAGAGGACCTGTGACATCCACTGACATGTCCGTTTTAGTAAATACTTGTGTTACCTGTGAAATACCAATTCTAGAAATATCTTACATCTCTTGAGTTGTGCTGTTCCTCTGTTATGCCTCCTAGAAAAGTATTAGTGAATCTGTCAGCTGGATGTTACCATTCCAGTTTTCGTAGGGGTGTGTCCCTGCACACACTGACTGTCAGCACTGATTGCACAATGGCAGACTGCAGGGTACACCCCGAATTGGTAACACCCAGCTGACAGATTCAGTACTACATTTCTAGAAGGAAGAACAGCACAACACAGAGTTATAAGAAGATGCTTCAGAATTGTTATTTTACAGAGAACACAAGTATCTACACTGCACTGACTAGGGGCAAATACCCCGAAACAGCTGTCTGAAGATAAACGGAACTGGTTTGGCTCAAATCCCTTTCATATTGTAAGGCTCCTGTGAGCAACATGTGACTTGAGGATAACTACATCCAATAGAGTGCGCTGTGGAGCTCCTCAGCTCTTTTCCTATAAACCTTTGCTTTATACAAAACAGTGAGGTCTGAAAGGCAAGTAAATCCTCACACTGACCAATTTATTGGTGGCTATCCTCAAGGGGAGATTTTTCCCACTTCTAAGTATTTACTAAAGAGACATACAAGAATTGTCCATAAGTCCTCTTTAAGGGTGCGTTCACATGGCAAGGGACCAACCGACCGGTATGTGTCCTGTTTTGCGGCCGTCCCCACTGCCGCGGGGGTGGGGAGGGGGAGGGGAGGGCGGCTTTTCTCCGCTTTGAGCCCTCCCCCTTCACATCAACTTGCACAGATTCCGTCCGAAAACCGGACAGAAGAACGTGCAGGTACAATTTCTTGTGGGCGGAAAAGCACGGGTTTTCCATAGCGCCCTATTGTACCCATTTTCGTCCGTTTTTTTCAGACGGTCTGCAAAGCCGCAAACCGTCTGAAAAACCGGCCGAAAACCCTTGTCGTGGGGACATGGCCTAACATGGCTTTTACATCTAGATGTCACATCACATCAATTCTATAGCCTATTATATCTAAATTTCTAGACATGCACTTAAAGGGAACCTGTCACATAGGTTATTCCCCCCTTGCTGAGGGCAGCACAAGCCAGTGTCAGACCTGCTGTTTCCTGCACTGTGCCCCTTATTCTGTAAGATGCTGTAGTTTTAGAGCATTTACCCCTCAAATCTTATTCATGATCAGGTGTTAGCTCCGCCCACTGACAGTTATTCACATGTTTCTACCTATTCAAAGTAATAGGTTTATCAGTTGAGGTGGGCGGGCTAGCCTCGGGTGGGCGTGGTTTAAAAAAACTGACACTGAAGGACTCTTCGAATGACTCTTCTGGCTGAAAACTGCAGATTTGAGCATTAAATACACGAAAACTCCAGCATCTTACAGAATAAGGGACACGGCGCTGGAAACAGCAGGTCTGACACTACCTTGTTCTGTCCTCAGCAAGGGGGGCATAAACTATGTGACAGGTTCTCTTTAAGGAAACAACAAATATACGTTAGAAGCGCATTGCAACCTATAAATAAACCTCTGACAAAAGGTCATTGTGCAAAATGTAAAGGATTTATTGCTCAAAAGGCAATCGTCTATAGTCACTTCTCAGCAGTTCATTATAACAAAGCAATACTAGGATGGTATCATCCCTTTATTCCTCTTCCTGTCTGCCATGAATCTGCGGTTGTGATTTGCCCTGGCGCCTTTGTTGGCTTCTTTCTTCCTCCTCTCTTGTACTGTTTCCCGGCTCTGTCCTTGCCCCCGGGCTGTTCCAGTTACAGCTGTACTGTTATGCTGGATGCTGGAAAACAAAATGATACCTTTAGATGTACTTTGTGTGTTTGGCCTTCAAAGGGGGTTGTCTCTATGGGATGCAGCCGACCCATTGCTAAGCTAATTGCCTTGGGTCAGGTGGCTGAAAACCGTGGCCATCAGCTGACATCAGCAGGGGAAGGTGGGCGCAGCTGCACAATTTAGGCCACTGTTATTGAAACATGGTATGACATGGCACTGACTCAAATGAGTCCTCAGAATGGGAGATTCCCTTATTCCCTTTCTGACAATTTTTCGTTTATGTCACATTCATTTTTCCGGCCTGCCTTCCAACAGACGCAACTTTTTTATTTTTCAATCTACATAGACACAGGAGGGTTTGTTTTTTTGTGGATCAAGGTGTCCCTTTTAATGGTACTGTTGAACGAACTATATAATGTACTGGGAAACCAAAAAATGTTATTCTTTGCAGTGTAGGACATTCAAAAATGTAACTGTGCCTTTTTTGTGCGTGCTTTTGCTTTTATAAAGTTTACTATTGAGTATAAATTACATGATATCTGTATTCTGCAGGCTTTTTCTGGTGATAGAAATGTTTTTAATTTTTACAGTTTTCATTAGGTTTTAACTTTTTTTTCAAATACTGCATTTTCAGTGTAGCGGTGTTTTCTGCAACCAATAACCTTTTTATTTTGCCATCTGTAGACCTATGTGAGGGCTCTGTTTATGGTGGCTGAAGTGTAGTTTTTATTGCTACCATTTTGGGATTCTTGCAAGTTTTTGATCACTTTTTATTTTAATTTTTAAGGAAGCAGAATGACAGAAAAAAAAGCAATTTTGACGTTCTATATTATTATATTTTATGGACCTACCTATACCCAGTATGTTTAACTTTATTTTTTAAAATGGGAAAAGAGGGTCGGGTTTTGAATTTTTTAATGATTTTAAAACTCGCACTTTTAGTCCCCCCAGGGCATTTGACCACTATGGGGGTATGATCACTTGTACACAGTTCTTTAATAGTAACAGATTCCAGTAGTATACAGCAATGGCTCTCCTATTATACTCCTCATTAGACCCCTGGCTGTCGCAACAACCAGTGTTGACCCCATGGAAGTAGGAGGTGGGTCGAGTTATTGAGCAATAGAACCTCATATGCTGCAGCCGCATTTCCCACTATGTCTAAAGGGTTAAAGGGCTGGGATCAAAGCTGTCTCTCAGTCCAACTGCTAGTAGCACGTCCTGGATGTAACTCAAGACTTGTTACCTGCTACTTCATACCACCTTACTGACTTCAAGGTACAAACGTACATCAAATTTCGGAAAGAGTTTTACCTATTTCCACAACATCAGGTAGTTGTTAGAATACTTTAATTTAACCCCTTAACGACCGCCCACCGACTTTTGACGTAGGCTGGTGTGGTTCGTTCGTCTACAGCGACGGCTGTTGGTGGTGCTGCAGACATCGGGATTTGTGGTGCCCGGGCGCCACAGCTGCGCTGAAATCGGGGCTGTACTACACAGCCCTGATCCCAGCGCAGCTCCTGCAAGCACCGGGGAGCGGGAAAACCCCCGCACCCCGGTGCTTTAACACTTTGATTGCAGGGGATCGTCACCGCAGCGCAATCAAAGGGTTTCCCTGCTCTGTCGGGTGATCGGAACACCCGGTGACCCGACAGAGCCCGGAGAACGGCTGCACAGTCAGTCAGTAGAGTGGCTCCAGGGATGTCTGTGTAACAAGCCAGTGACCAGGACACACTGTGTGCTGTCTGTGTCAAACTGACACAGATTATAATATATTAGCATATATGAATATGCTAATACATTACCAAGTGTAAAAAAAAAAAAAAAAAGTAAACATAAAAAGTGAAAAAAAATGAATAAAAAAAATAAAATAAAAATACATATTTAATAAAAAATAAATTGTGAAAAAAAAATAACCATACAAATATTAGGTATCGAAACAACCGAAATAACCTGTAGAATTAATCTAACAAGTTATTAAGTGTGAAATGTGAATGGTGTAAAAAAAAATAAATTAAAAAAAAATTCTGCAATTATTTATAAGTGGACTTAAACTATTCCCCCATAAAGTACAACTTTTCTCGAATTAAACGAGGCCTCATACAACTGCGTCATTGAAAAAATAAAAAAGTTACAACTATTGAAACGCAAGGAGGTAAAAACTAAAAAAAAAAATCTGGTCATTAACTACTTTTCAGGTCTGGGGCTTAGGGGTTAAGGCACTGTGCCATACAGAAGCTGTGCCCATGTGATTACTGCAGGACCACAACTGTAGTGCCCGAGATTCGAGAACCCACTGATCCCACTATTTTCTATGACATCTGTATGCCCTAATACAGCATCAGAACAGGAGTTGTCTCAACGGGACCCTTTAAGTATTTACATACAATGTATTATTCTTAAACTAGTACACAGCCATCACCATGACCAGGTCTAGCAGTCACTCTTCAAAGCTTACCCTTTCCTGGCAAGGTAACTTGCTCTTCTTGCCTCAGCTCGTTCTCTCAAAACTGCAGGGTCCTGGACAAAGTGATCAGGCTGCTGGAAAACATAGTGCTAGTTACATAGTCAGTCTCTCAGAAAAATAAGTGTGCATACATGAATTAATGTTGAAAATGTATAAACCTGCCTGAATACACACAGATGCACGATGACTTAGAAGAACCCTCTTACACTATGTCTTAGGCACAGAAATACTGTTGGATTTTCGGCGGTTTCAGTATGTTAAAACTGCAGAGAATCCGATGGTACACTGTGCTGTATAGACTACAGCACAGGTTTTTAACCACTGCATTAAAAATCTGGCGGATTATGCAACATGTTGCGTATTCCGCCAGAGTCCCGCGGCTTGCTGTCAGATTCCCTACGGGCCGACGGAAAAAACTGAAACCGACTGCAGTTTTTGCGCAAATCAGTGACAAAAACCGTGGTCCTGCATAGGACAAAAGTGCCTTTGTCTTATGCTGTGTGGCCCTAGCCTTACTAGTGTGCGTATCTCAAGGTAAATAAAAGTGTCATTTACAAATTTTTTCATGCACTTTTTCTTCAAAGGGAACTGGTCAGGTATTTATGCTTTTCTTTTTGAGAGCAGAATATGATAGAGGGCGAGAAGCAGAGTTCTGTCATGTATAGGTGTATATGATTTGGAGAAGGATTTTTGAGTCAAAAACAGATAAAATAATTAAACAGAAAGTGAAAGTGCTATATGCCCAGCCCACATATAGTGATTGACAGCTTGCTCTGCACACACATTGGTACAGGGAAATTGTCAATCACTGTATGTGGGTGGAGTAAGGAGGACTTTCGTAGTCTCTTAAAGATTCCCATCAATATTTCTGTGCTTTTTATTCAAAGATCTGGCTATTACAGAGCTCAGCGTCTCTCCCACTATCATATAAATCTATATATCAGAGCTCAGCTTCTCTCCCTCTATCATATAGCCCTATATATCACAGAGCTCAGCTTCTCTCATCTATCATATAACCTATATATCACAGAGCTCAGCTTCTCTCCCTCTATCATATAGCCCTATATATCACAGAGCTCAGCTTCTCTCCTTCTATCATATAACCCTATTTATCACAGAGCTCAGTTCTAAAAACCTTATCCCTCCTTCTCCCTTCTATCATATAACCCTATATATCACAGAGCTCAGCTTCTCTCCCTTCATATAACCAATATCAAGCCCTCTTATATATACTAACCAGAGCTCAGCTTCTCTCATCTATCATATAACCCTATAAATAACAGAGATCAGCCTTCTATCTATAACCCTATTTATCATTACCCTCTAACCTATATATCACAGAGCTCAGCTTCTCTCCTCTTCTATCCCCTATATCAGACTCGCTCACTAACCTTATATCACAGAGCTCAGCCTTCTTCTATCCTCCAACATTAATAACCCTATAGATCACAGAGCTCAGCTTCTCTCCTTCTATCATATAAACCTATTTATCACAGAGCTCAGCTTCTCTCCCTCTAACAAATAACCCTATATATCACAGAGCTCAGCTTCTCTCCTCTATCATATAACCCTATATATCACAGAGCTCAACTTCTCTCCCTCTAACAAATAACCCTATATTCCCTGTTTCTCCGAAAGACATCCCCCGAAAATAAGACATAGTGTTTTTTTAATGCAATTCAGAGTTTGGCTGCTTATGCTGATGTTTGTGATGAAATCACTACAGTATATTAATAAATGTTGATTTTTATTGAACTGTAAATGTGAATTCTTGTTCATGGAAAAATAAGACATCCCCTAAAAATAAGTCTTAGCTCGTCTTTAGGAGCAAAAATTAATATAAGACACTGTCTTATTTTCGGGGAAACAGGGTATCACAGACCTGAGCTCCTCTCCTCTATCATATAACCCTATGTATCACAGAGCTCAGCTTCTCTCCCGCTATCATATTTTGCTCTCTGATAGATTAGCAAAAACCACCTGACAGGTTCACTTTAAATGTTTTATCATACATATTATGGTGCATTTAGGCATCAACAAATGCACCAATTATATATCTATTAACAAAATATATGCATTTTTGGTGTGTTTCTTTTTGCATTTCCCATTGACTTTCCTTTGTAACATTACAATTATGCACCAAGAATTGACATGCACCCGTGTTCTTCCCCAGATCTCTTATTGCTTTATATAACACATAAAGAAACCCACCATGTGCCCTTATTATGCATAACCCCATAGAAATCAATGGGACATTTGAAGTGAATTTGTTAATGCGAGTTTTAATGTGAAAAGTTCAACAGTAAAAAACGCAGTGTGAACTTAGCCCCAAAATGTATTACAGCTGTGCCGAGATTAGTTTTTGTATGTAGTAAATATCATCCACTTTGTAATACCCTATGAGTTTCCTCTTCATTTTCGTCCTCTTCAATCTCATCTTCTCCATCATCTCGGTTTCGAGACATAAGCACTCGAGGAATTGTAAAGGGCCTAAGGTATAAAACATATACAAAAGTATGAACAATACTGTTATGTAAGGGTCCTGGCTTTAAATTGCACCAAAGACAACATATGAATAGAGTTTCTCTATGTTATTTACATATTTGCAGAGATTTCCTCCAGGTACTCTGGTTTCCCCCACACCCTTACGACATGCTGATAGGATAATCTGGAATTTAGATTCTGCCCCCCAATGAAACAGGAACTGAATGAGGATAAACTCTGTACAGCACTGTGAAATTTAAAAGGGCTTTACTACAAAGGCACTTCATGTCCTGCTATTCCTCTCTTCAGTTTTCAGTGTCTTCAAAAGGTAGTGTGTATAATTTGTTTGAACTGCATAGCATCTGACCTAGCAGGCTTGACATCACCATTCCTTCCCCCACAATATAATTACTTCTGAGTCTCTATTCAAACAAAGGTATGTTTGTGTAAAGTTAACTAACACAAGAGCACTTCTGCTTTTCAGCATAGAGGTCCTTGGTTCAAATCCCTTTCTCATTGCACATACCTGATTGAGGTTTTTTTTTATGGGGGTGGATTGGAAAAATGCCAAAAGACGTACCCCCAAAAAAACAAGAAGTATGATGATAACTTATCTGCACTGTTAAACTACTTACTAAGGAGTACATAGGACAGAAGTAGAATCACAGCACCTGGAGTTAAACACTCGCACAGCAGTGAGTGTGTTTGATTACTAGGCAAGGAATAGACTGACAGTAGCTTTCTGAGAGTAGAGGTGATGTCTGGGCATGTGCCGCCAGGACAAGGGGGCTCTCGTCACTGGTCGTATCCCCTGTAGTCGAGCTGTACACTATGAATCACTAAAATAGTAGCTAAAGCAGCTAAAAAAATGGTACAGAATTTTTAATAATGATGAATGGTGAAAATGTTTATTATTTCATTTGCAAGCTTCCCACGTCAATTTTACTTGGTGAGAAAACCCTTTAATAGTACCATACGCATGTATAAAATATAAAAACAAGTGTAAGATAGCTGAGTAGCAAAACACAAAGAAAATATGCAGAAAAGCAAGAGGTGGTAAATATAAAAAAAAACATAAGAAAGTACATATTTACAGATAACAGTACTGACCTGCGGCTGATGAGCTCGTCATCAGAGTCTGCATCATTTGCACCAAACTGGTTCCCATCTTATGTATAAACATACTCATCATCATAGTCAGCATCAACAATGATTTAGTCAGAGACCATGCTATAGTAGTAATAGCGCACTTTCTGAGCTAATATATAACTCTTATCTGATAGTATCTGTGCTGCCGATTCTTGTTTCCTGCAAAGGTGGGTACAAAAATTTTTAGTGCTTGCTGATATCTGTTATGGAATAGGCTTTGATGCTGGTACAGATTAGCAAGTATCACCCAAAATTACATAGAGAAAAATTTAAATATACATCTGAAGCACCTATTTAGAGAACTGAACCCAAAACGGGATTTTTCAATATTAGTACTTGAATTCTAAACTGCTCCAAAAATGGCTGGCAATAAAAAAAAAAAAAAAACTTCAAGAGCGTGCCTGATATGCAAAGCTGGACTTCTGTTGCATATGTGGAGATCGGACACAACTCCAATCCCACCAGCTTAACACCTTGAACCGCAGTAAACAGTGGTTGCTGCATCAACCAGTTGAAACTCCATATTTGCCTTTCAGCATCACACTAACAGGGAATAATGCAAAGGAGTACTAAAGGGGTTTTCCAGAATTAGAAAAACATGGCTACTTTCTTTCAAAAACAGCATTACCTCTGCCAATGGATGCTTCTGGTATTGCAGCTGAGCTAAATTACCAGGCACGTCCTATAACAGATGTGCTGCTGTTTCGAAAAAAAACCCCACATCTCTCTCTCTCTCTATATATATGTATAGACCGAGCAACTTTAGGTCACATGTTTCTACCACAGGATTGGTTACAGTAGGATGTCTGCAACAGGTGTGCCATCAAGGGGCCTGGTGTCGGTGGGAAAAGCCAGCATTGTAAGGTCAGCCGTTCGTATGGCTGGGATACAGCCAAGCATGGGCTGGCTTCCTTGGAGCGTTGGGTGGGAAGCAATGCCCACATTCCAGAACAGGGTTTTGACATGTCTTTGGAGGCCTATTAAAGCCTGGATAATTCATAAGGGAGGTGTAGTTTGCTGCCAGAAACTGGAGCAACAGGTAGAGCTAAGGTGAAGGATATTACCCAAGGCTTATTGGAAGCTAGAAATAGTCAGTAGGAGAATGACCAAAGTGTATATTGGTGGGGCTGTATGCTAGGTCCAGACCACGGTAGAGAGGGACTCTATGTGTGTAGCCAGTTGAGCCAATACGGCCGAGGGTTACTGTTTATATTTAGTTTGCTGTAAATTTGCATTGACATGCTGATATAAGGTGGTTCAATAAAGCTGCCTGAGGCCAGTTTTGAAACCACTGCCTGCATCAGTGTGACGTATGTTGGATGCCAAAACCGTTCTACCAAAGGACAGCGATCTCAGAAGTGAGCTGATTTTGCTGGATGGGTTTTTAAAAAAAATACTATATAGTATTTTAAAAAAAGAAACCCATCCAGAAAAAGACAAGAACAATAAAACAATGGCAAACAAAGCATACACACAAAAGCAAACACTGGTGGAACTGCTGTTTTTATATTCGGTCTTAAATGGGTGTTCTGGGATCTAGGAATGCTCGTTGGTTCATCGGGGTATGAGTGAAAATATAAGATAAAACTCATACTTACCTCCCGCCCACTCCCGTTCATTCCCAGTGGCCATTCCGCTCATCCAGAAAGCGAGCAGTGAACGTTCATTGTTCAAATGACAGGCGCTGCCAATCACAGGCCACAACGTCACGTGCTGTGGCCTGTAATTGGCTGCTGCCGTCACGTGAATGAAGGCCGTTCACTGGCTACTGCGGGGATGAATGGACCAGCGCTGTGACCGATCGGGAGCGTCCATAAGGTAAGTATGAGTTTTATCTTCTATTTTTTACTAATGCCCCAATGGACCGACAAGCATTGTTAGATTTCTGGAACACTCCTTTAAAAAAATAATAAAAGTTCAGCAATACACTTTATGTATCCCTAAATGGTGCCAATAAAAAAAAGCCATCACACAGATTAGCTGATGGAAATATAAACATTTTACCTTCTTCCTTTCCAGATCCTTGAAGTGTCAACAACATCTCGACTGAAGACATCAAATTCGTCATCTGCAAATACATTTGACCGCGAGGCAACTAGAGGACATGGATTGACCTGCTCCTGTCTATTGAGTAAAAAAATACATTATACATAGCTTGTTATGCATCACAAGTGATTGAACAATCCCACATTTTGAATAAGTCAGACAACTGTAAGAATGAACTGGTAGTGGGCATCAACCCAGACAATAAACCCCTGTGTATATATGGCCAGTTTGAAAGAACAAACCCACACAAGTAAAGTTTGGACTATATTACTGCAATTTGTTACCCCTTTCAGTAGAGATGTCAACAATGCAGACAGGTAGTACATATAAAATATTAGACATTGATTAGTATAATATTAAAAGGAAAGGCGTATGAGATTAAATTTACACATGGTTTCCCCACTAATGTCACAGAGGCATAAAACAAAAGATGTAATAGTTCTGTTGAATTACCAGGATACAATACCTGGGCATGGAACGATCTAGTTCCTGAAGACGCGTTGACAGGTTTTCCTCCAGCAGGTGGTTGATGACAATTTCAGGATTGTGTCCATATTCTTCCAGACATCTTAAGATGAAGCCCTCACCCAAATCAGGAAGCAAATCTTTTACTTGTGAAACTAAAGAGTCCAGCTCAACACCATTAGGAAATGGAGCAGCTGTAGCACCTGCACACTGAGAGAGCATAGCTTATTACATTAAGATACATTAGAAATTGCATACTATAGAGAGATGTCTGTGCTATGAATGCTTACTTCAGGTTCTTCTGGGTAATAGGAGTTTTCCTCACTGCTGGCATGTGCCCCTTCTATACTTCTAGCAGGAGCAGCCTGAGCTGGTGGCACAGAATGCGGCGTGGGTCTCTGAGCTTCTCCCCGGGCACTCTGGACACCATTTAGCAAATACCTGGTGCGAGTTTCATCACTGATAAAAGAGTTAAGGGCACATTGGAAAGAAAGCACACATTCTTATTGATTATTACCAGAGTGCAGAAAGGATACAGAGAAGGGAAGACTTGTTGTAGCAAGTGGATGTCATCCGCTACTGGAAACAGCTCATCATAGTCACACAAGAACCTGGATATTAGATGCAATATATATTAGATGTTAATACTTAATAGTAATTAAATATAACCGTGGTACAAAAGTATGAAAAATAAAGATATTTTATTAAAGCATCCTAAGAAAACAAATGTACCAAACCAAGCAAATCACACAAACAAATCAGTTAATATGTACACAAATATATCTACACATATAGATCTATCTACAGTACAGACCAAAAGTTTGGACACACCTCATCCCAAGAGTTTTCTGTATTTTCACGACTATAAAAATTGTAGATTCACACTGAAGGCATCAAAACTATGAATTAACCCATGTGGAATTATATACTTAACAAAAAAGTGTGAAACAACTGAAAATCTGTCTTATATTCTAGGTTCTTCAAAGTAGCCACCTTTTGCTTTGGTTACTGCTTTGCA
Source organism: Phyllomedusa bahiana (assembly GCA_025379985.1). Classification (NCBI taxonomy): domain Eukaryota; kingdom Metazoa; phylum Chordata; class Amphibia; order Anura; family Hylidae; genus Phyllomedusa; species Phyllomedusa bahiana. The sequence goes on along the minus strand of JAODAL010014852.1, from coordinate 46,594 downwards.
CCCTCTTGGCATTCTCTTGATGAGCTTCAAGAGGTAGTCACCTGAAATGGTTTTCACTTCACAGGTGTGCCCTGTCAGGTTTAATAAGTGGGATTTCTTGCTATATAAATGGGGTTGGGACCATGTTGCTCAGAAGTCAGGTGGATACACAGCCGATAGTCCTACTGAATGGACGGTTAGAATTTCTATTATGGCAAGAAAAAAGCAGCTAACTAAAGAAAAACGAGTGGCCATCATTACTTTAAGAAATGAAGGTCAGCCAGTCCGAAAAATTGGAAAAACTTAAGTGTCCCCAAGTGCAGTGGCAAAAACCATCAAGCTCCAAACAAACTGGCTCACATGAGGACCGCCCCAGGAAAAAAAACCCAAGGTCCCCCTTTCTGCTGGGGGAAGGAGAATTTTCATCCGAGTCACCACCCTTTCAAAAACGCGGGTTTAAAACGCAGCTAAATTTTGGGGCCCCGGTAAATTGCCACACAGCGTTTTTGCAGCGGGACACATCTCTACAAACAACTTTTTAAAAAGGAGATGTTTTCAGCACCCTTTCATGGACAATAGCTGTTTGGGGAAACCACGCTAAGACGGGCAACAAGCGAAGGGGACTTTTTTTGGCTAAAGAACAAAAGGGAAAGGGAAACATTGGACCAGGGGAAAATTCTGTTTTTTGGTCTGAGGGCCCAAAAATTTGAGATTTTTGGTCCCAACCAGGCCTTTGTGCGACGCGAAAAAGGTGGGAAACGAAGGGACCCCTACTGCCGGGTTTCCCCCACCGGGGGAAGCATGGAGGAAAGGTGGGGATGGGGGGGAGGGTGCTTTGCGGGAAAACACGGGGGGGGAAATTTATTAAAAATTAAAGGGAATACTAAAACCAAAGGGTCCCCAAAACCTTTGCGGGGGCTTGCTTTCCCCCATTTTTGCGTTTAGTTGGACCACATTTATTTTAAACAGGACAATGACCCCAAACACCCTCCAGACTTGGGGGGCTTTTTTACCAAAAAGGGAAAGTGGGGGGTGCGGCCGCCAAGGGACCGGGCCTCCAGTCACCAGCCCCTGAACCCAATCGAGAGGGTTTGGGGGTGAGCTGGACCCCCAGATAAAGGGGAAAAAAGGGCCAACAATTTGCTAAGCATCTTTGGGAACTTTTAAAAAATGTTGGAAACCATTTCAGGTGACTCCCTCTGAAGCTCATCAAGAAAAATGCCAAGGGGTTTCAAAGCAAAATTAAAAGAAAAAGGGGCAACTTTGAAGAACCTAGAAAAAAGACGATTTTCAGTTTTTTCCCCAACTTTTTTGATAATTTTTAAAATTTCCCACTTGTGTTAATTCTTTATTTTTTGGATGCCTTCATTGTAAATTTCTACAAGTTTTATAGTCATGAAAATACAAAAAAAACTTTTTTGGAAATTAAAAAAGGTGCCCAAAACTTTTTTGGTCTGAAATTTATCTAAAAAATCTACCAATTTTAAATTCTTTTTTTAAAAGGTTTACATCTAATGGGGGAAAAGGAGGGAACTTTGTCCAACATGTTTTTTTGGTTTTTTTGGGGGGTGGGGGTTTGATCGTTTTTGGGGGGAAAATTTAAAAAGAAGGTGATCAAAATTTTTTAAATGTTCCTTAAACTTTAAAATTAAAAGAAAATATAAACCCTCTCAAAAAAGGGTTACATTAGATCTCCTTAATTTTATTTTTGAGAAAAATTTTAAAAAATTTAAAGCGCATACCGAGAGGTAGGGCCCAACCTTTGCCCCTAAAATTGTTTTTTCAAGAAAAGGATTTTCGAATACGTTTTGGGGCAATTTCTAACCGCTATGCATTGGAAAATCATTCTTCTTAATTTAGGTTTTTTCACCCGTGATTTGAAACATACAAAGGGTCAAAAATTTGGGTTTTGGAAGTTGGGCTTTACTGCTTCCCCTTGCTATCTGAAGGGGAATTTTTCGGTTTAAAAAGGAAAAACGGGATTTTTTTTAAAAAAAATTTTAAGAGATTTTTGGGGAAGATATTAGAGACGCAAGGGGCCCCCGGGACTTGCAGGTTTTATGAGACTGGGAAACAGTTTATTTTGGGCACAGGAAAAATTATTTTTAAGAAAAAAAAAAAATTTTTCCCAAGGGGTTTCAAAAATTTTTGGAAAAGGGTTGATAAAACAACGTACAAAAATTAAAAGGTTTTTTTTTAGTGAATCCTCAGAAGATTTTTAACGGCGACCCAAAAAGGGAGGCAAAAAAACCCAAAAATCGACCCCCCGCTAACCCGGGAGGAGAAAAAATATTTTGGGAACGTGAACGGGCGAAATGTGGGAAACAAAAAAAAATAATTTTCATCTACTGGGGTTAAATTTTTCATCTTTTCCCCTCTCTCAAACACAAAAATGTTTGTTTTTCAAAAGGGACTTTTTTTTTTTTGGGCCCTGAAAAAAAAAATTTGTTTTGGTTTTTTAATTTAATCGGGAATTTAAACCCAGTTTTTTAAAAAATTTAAAAGGGTTAAAAGTTTTTTTAAAAAATCAAAAGGGAAAATTCTGCTTTTAGTTTTTTGGGGAAGGTTTGATTGGGGGATGGTGGAGTTCAGGGTTGAGGGATTTTAATCTTTTCCCCCTAGGTTTTCCCATCCCCCTTTTGGGTTTCTCACCCCTTTGAAATTTTTATACATTTGGGTTTTAAAAAAAGGTTGTTAAACAATTGAAAATTTTTAAATGGGGGCCCATAAAATTAATAAACCCAAATTTTAAACCTCTTTTTGAAATAAAGGTTTTTAAAGATTTTAAACTGAAACCCCCCAATTTTCTTATAAGATCTGCAGAAAAAAGGGGTGGGGCAATTGTAATTATGGAAAACGACGAAAAAAAGGAAGAAGCCTATGGGGTAAAATTAAATCTGATATGATGTATATGTTTTTAAAAATCAAATTTGTTTCCAAAATTTGGGTAAAAAGAAAAAATTTTTAACGAAAATTTTTGAGAAAGTTTATTGTGGAGGCCCTTAATTGACTCTAATTTAAAGGGATTTTCTGTATGAAATTTTTACCCCTGTGCCCAACCCTTATTGTATTTTCTGCCAAAAAAAAACAAAAATTAACTAATCCCCCCGGGCCCAAGCCCGATAGGGGTCGGGCAAAAGATTCCTTGTCTAGCCCATGTTTCTATTTTTTTGGGACAAGGTTTTGATAAGCTAGTTTTTCAATCCCCCCCTATGAAACGTGCCCACCGGGAAAATTTTTTGTGTAAATCACTTTAAATATTTTTTCCCAAAAGGGTTTCTTTGCTGGCCTCGTTTTTGACTTTGGTTTCCACCCTTTTAAATACATCTTTTTAATCTTTGAATAAGGTCTTTTTCCCCGTTTGGGACATACTCTGCCCACAAACTGATTTTTCTGATGCAGCAAAGGATTTTTTTAATTTGGGTTTACTTTCTTTGGAAATTAAAAAAGTAATTTTTTTTTGGGTTTTCAGGTACTTTTTAAAATTTACAAAAAAAAGGGGCACCCCCTTTGGGCACAAAAATTTGTTGCCCCAACATATCCCAAACTTTTTCATGCTATTTTTGGGGAGGAATTTTCGCTATGGGGGTTCCCCCCCACACAGAAATTTTTTTGAGGGGGTTTGGAATACATAGACGATATGTTTTTTTGTTTTTGGGTTTTAGGAAACTTTTGATGGTTTTTGGGAATTTTTGGTTCCTTTTTAAATTTAGTTTTGTGGTGACTTAAAATTTTTCCTTGCCCGTACATTTTTGGAAATTTTTTTTTTGGATACTAAAGTTTTTTCTTTGGTGAAAAGGGAAATATATAAATTTGAAAGTCGGGGGGGAAACCGACGGGGAATCCCTCTTTTGCTTTTTTTGCAGCCCACCATCCAAATAGAGGGGCAAAATCTTTTTTCCCATAAAATTAAAACTCTTGAAAGTTTTCTTTCGTTTAAATTGACTCCGGGAAATCATGGAAACAAACATTTGGGATGTGTTTACTAATTTTCCCTTAAAAGGGGATATCCATCAAGATTAATACATCCATTTTTGAAAGGTTAGAATTTTTTAATAAAAAATTTTGTGGGGGAAGCTCGCAAAAAAAAAGGTAGGAAACCCCCGGTTATGTCCCGGTTACCCGTTCGTGCTACGTTTAATGATCTGATTTCCAGCAATTTCGTGGATTTTAAAAAAATTATTGGTATGTCCCCCCCGAAAATGGGCTTTTTAATGTTGTGGGTTTAAAAACTTTCCCAATGGTCCAAAAAGACCTAGTTTTAAAAGGGCCCAACTTGTGAAAAATTTAAATTTTGCCCCTAAATCAAAGCCCAGCTATTTTTGGGCCTTTTAAGATTTGGATCCTACCCCATTTTTAAATTGTGTCAACTGAAAATTTGATTGTAAAAGGGTGATGTTTTAGGTTCCCATTAAAAAATAGTTTTTTCAGGAAAAAAATTTAATTTATCTTGTATATCAGAGGGGGTAATTTACATTTTTGGGGGCCCCCGGGGCAATCAAAATTTTACTGTATTTTGGGGGGGACCCCCTGGGATTTAAAAAACGGATTGAAAAACCCAAAGATACCCCAAAAAACCGCAAAAAAGAATTAAATCTACCTTTTTTAAACACTGTGTCGAGGGGGGGAAACACAGTGAAGGGGACTTTTAAAATTTGTATGGTTGTTGACCATGTTCCGTGTCTTTGCGAGGCTGATCGTTTAACTTTTTTAAAAAAAAAAGAATTAGAAGGGAAATTTTTTAAAACGGGAGCCTGAAACCAAAAGGGTTTTTTAAAATATTGTTTTATAAAATTAAAGCGCGAAATTTTTAAGTGCCCTTCTTACATTATGCTTTCTATTCCCCTTCGAAAATTTTGATTTAAAAATTTTGTTTTTCTTTTTTTCAGATTAAAAACACTCTTTGGTTGATACTTTTTAAGGATTTATTGGAAAAAACCCTTACCTTTTTTTTTGGGTTTTTTAAATTAAAAAAAAAAAAAAAAAAATTTTTGACATTAAAAATTTTGTTGAAAACAAAAAAAAAATTTTAAATTTGTAATATTTTTGGGTTTGTTTTTTGGGTGCTTTGCCCCTTTTCCTTTTGTATTATTTTTTTTCTGTTATTTTTTTTTTAGTTTTTAATTTTATTTTTTTTTTTTTTTTTTTTAAATTGTTTCTTTTTAGTTAATATATTCTCCCTTTAAAAAGGGGTGAGTCGTCCCCATTTTTGGCTGGGCCCATTGGGCTAAAGGTTAAATGTTAGGGGTTCCCTCCCCTTTTAATTTGGGTTGAGTACGTATTTCATTTTAAAAACCGGCCCAATAACTTTTCCCCATTTTTTTTTCCCTTGGTTTGGCCTGTGTTTAAACCCGTTTTTTTGCTGAATATGTCCGTTTTTTTAAACTATCCGCAAAAATTGTAATAACGCGGGGCTGTTGGTTCGGGTTTTTTCCCCCTGCGGTTTGCCCCTTTGGAAGTTTTTGGGGTAGGGTGGGTTTCAGTGTAAAACCCTGGATTTTAAAGATGTTGCAAAGGAGCTTTTGCTATGTTAAGTGGGGGTTATGCGCATTTTGGACTGTTTGGGGGTTTTTAAAATGAGCTGTCACTTTTCCCGGGAACATGCGAGTGTACATTTGAATCCATATAGGTTTTTGTATTTTTTTTGACTTCCGGAATCCCGCAGTAAAATTTTTGAGAACCCCCGAAGTGGGTTTGGGTATTCTTGGCTGCCCACAGCTGTTGATTTGTTTTTTTGGTAACTTTTATGTTCCGCCTCCTGATTATTATTATATTTTTAAAAAATACATTTTACACATTGTATTTTTTGGGAAATTTTAAAGGTATTATAAGTTACCTTTTTCATTACTTTTTTGAAAATATGTTTGGAATGTTTTTTTAATGTTTCTTACTTGTATTTTGTGATTTTTTTGATTTTTTTTTTTTGTAATTTGTAATAAAATTTAAAAGATTACTTGGAAATTTTGTATCCCCTTGAAAACGGCTCTGGGGGAGAGAGCCGAAACGTCGTTTTTTAAAAAAGTTGGAAAAAAACACCTATTTTTTAAACCCGTTACCTGCGGGAGGGCTGCGCCCTTTTTGGGTTTTTTTTAACCTTTTCTAGTTGGATGATAGATATTTGATAAAACTTTAGATATTTATATAAAAAAAATAGAGAAAATGGCCGCACTTCCAAAGATACCAAATAATTGAGAAAGGCTCAATTGGAGCCGAAACATAGCCACTGGAATATCTAGGAAGGTGCAAAGGACACATAGGGCCTAATGTATGAAAGTGGTAAGACTGTCCTTGTTGCCCATAATATCTAAATAATGTGTTAATACACCATTGTTGCCTAATGGGGTTTTCCCATTTGGACATTTTAGGTGTGAGCTGGCCATCTACCCATCCACAGAGCCTGGGTCATAGTGATTAACTTTATACTTGGGCAGTATTAGTGAAATGAACTACCGGACAAGTCCGCCAAAGATGGCACCTCCTTTTCATCTTCAATACAACATCTCCAATTTAGGCATGCACAATATATTATAAATAACTTCAAACATTTATTCTTCCAACTTTTTGCAAATAACAAGGATAAAGGACATACTTGTGTGCTTAATGATCTGTCCGTAGTTACTCTCATCAGCACTTGCCGATTATTTCATGCATATAGTCCATGGAGATCCATGTAGTGAGGTAGTGCCAGTCCCAGATTAGGGTGCAGCAGAATTACAGAGCTTGTGCATGCTAGAAAACACACAGCATTTCTGCTGCACCCTAATCTGGGACTGCTACTACATGCATCTCCATGGACTATATGCATAAAATAATTGGCAAGTGCTGATGAGAGTAACTACGGACAGATCATAAAGCACACAAGCATGTCTCTTATCCTTGTTATTTGCAAAAAGTTGGAAGAATAAGTTATTTATAATATATTGCATCTGCCTAAATTGGACGTCCTGGCTCATAGTGAACCATCCATCTCTCCATTCTCTAAGGCCAGTTGCACGGCTCTCCCTATTCACTTTAATGGTAGTTCTAAGTACAGCAAAGTGAGTGTGTTCAGGTATTATCAGAACTGCAGAAGTGCCGCCATCTCTTCATTCTCTGAAGAGGGTTGGTCGCAATCTGCGAGCTTTGATATAATAAGATTGGACAACCCCTTCAGGTTTAAAGGGGTTGTCTCGCTACAATGATTGGGTTTTAATTTAAAGATCTTTAAAAAACAAGCAGCTTTGCAATATATGTTCATTACAAATGTCCTACTGATTTTGAGCTAGCCCTGTTAGTATTACTACATCAGCTCCTCAAATCTCTATAGTAGCTGACCTGTTGATCCTTATCTTACTGGCTGTCAGGTCTGAATGACTCATCACCTTTGAAGACAGGTCAGAGCAGAGAGCCCCTCCCGCACAGAATGCTTCTGGAGGGGGAGGAGGACTCTGGCGTCTGTGTCCATGCAGCCTGGATTAACCCTGTGTGTCCCTGCTTCCTCCTGCTCTCTACACAGATAGATGTGACAGCAGTGACCCTGTCTGTTACTATAATCATGATATGTCTTTGGAACTGTGACTATACTAATGCTGTACAGATCAGGGGGCATGTGAATACTTTATGTTCTCCTGTATTAGTGACACATCCTGAGTATAGTAACACTGCCCTTGTTGTTGCTGGAGATGTGTAGACTTGTAAGCTAAGCAGGGGATATAGGACCACATGCATCCTCTCTGCTCTGTTAGCATACACAGCAGCTTCACATTCCTCTCTACACTCAATAGATCAGCCCTCTCCTGTAACATACCTAGGCAGGCACACCACAGGGTGAACTCTGGAGCAAACACCCCCCCCCCCCCATGTATAGAAGTTACGTAGCTGCCTGTGTGCTGATGGAGGGGGAGAGGGAGCAGAACAGACAGACCAAGAAGCACGCCCCTCAGTTCAACTTACCAGGGACACTGACAGGCTGAAAGCTCGTAATGAGACAACTCCTTTAAGGGCAAATCCTCACAAAACAAGTTGCTAGTTATAGGTTATAGCTATTAACTAGTTGTTGTTCTTTGAGGTTCAGAGAGCATGGTTGTGTTTTGTTTTAATTTCTTACCTCCTCTCTGGAAGTAAATATGTTAATATTTCTAGAAATTCTTCCACATAGGGTTGAATATTTTCAGCTCTGAAAAAGACAAGACATCCAGGCATGATATGGGGTTACAAAAGAGAAATGAAGGCTGGTGACGGCACAATAGTGTAACACTTACCTGTGCTCCAGGATGGGCTGCAGACATGTATTGCTGATAATGATATGAGAAATTTCTAATAACTTTTTCCGGGAGTGAGATAGTCTCCTCCAGAGATCAAGCTGAATGCTAGAGAGGAAAAACAAAATTCATTATGTTACCTCCCAAACGAAAAAATCCTCAACATAAATCCTATCTATGCAGATTTAATTAGATGCAAGCTTATGCTTCCAGTACAACCTTAGAGATTACTTACTGCTGGTTTTAAACTCCCATGTTATTAGTAATTATTAAGGCGGTATGTTAATGTTAGTTAATTCACTGGGAACATGACCATTTGCAACTCAGGTCAAATCTTAGCTCGCATTCCACCAGTAGTTTTCTGGGTGTGCGTACATTCTTACACCTAACAATTAGATTATGGTATGAGTGAATAATTACACCTAATTATTATGCAGCACTACTATTTATAATACTAGAGACAAATTATGAAACCAGTAATTCCAATCATCTGTTTCAACTTGGACAGTTTACTAATGTAAAGGATATTATACTGTTACCAGTGAACTGTATGCAAAACAAATATGAAAAAGGGAAACGATTGAAAATTTTCCTTTTTTTAGAAGAATATTTTGCCTGCATTTAACCCCTTCAAGACAATCTATTTTCATATTTTTTGTTATTTTCTCCACGCTTTCCACAAGCCATGACTTTTTTATTTTTCTGTCGACATAGCAGTGTAAGGGCTTGTTTTTTGTGGGACAAGATGTACTTTTTAATAAGACCCTTTGAGGAAATATATAATGTTCTGGGAAAACCAAAAAAATATTGGTGGTGGGGTGAAATTAGTGGAAAAACCCCCCCACAATTTTAGTAATTTCAGCAGAGCTACGCCCGGTTCCTATATAAAACGGAACCAGACGCCAACAGGTAGACCAAGAATAAGGTGTTCATAACTGAAACGCGTCGGTCGGTTTCCAGTCGATACCAGACAACACACTGATGAGTACGGTTGGTGTTTTTCTTGCATTGTCTATTCACATGATTTATCTATCTACCTATGGATTTTAAATGATTTTTCAATAAAGCAATGATATTTTAATATATCTGGCTTGCCATTTGCACAATGCAAAAATGTGGCATATGCTCTTGGGACGCTGTTAATACATTGATTATCCAAAAAACCCCACAATTGTACAACTTTTTTTTAGAGGGGTTTTGTTTTGCAGATGGATAGGATTCCGGTGACATTAAAGGGGTTGTCTCACTACATTGATTCATGTTACCACAGTCCTGTTTTCTTGGTTTCACTTTGAATTCAGGGGTGTGTTTACTGGCTTCTACTAGGCTGCTAGAAGCCAGGTCTGTAGCTATAGCAACCAGCACTGGCAGCCTATCAGGAGGGATCAAACAGGTCTGTAGCTATAGTGTCCTGAGGAGCTTATGCAGCCCATACAAGAGCGGATATCTAGGAATAGGTAGGACACCGTTAATGGACACCTACTGCAAAGTGACTTGTTTTTGCAAGATCCTTTAATATAACAAACAATCCTTGTAGCGAGACAACCCCTTTAAGTTTATATACATTTTACAATGTTTTACTACTTTTGAAAAAAAAAAAAAATTAAAAAAATATATTTGCATTGCATAATTTTCTGAGATCTATAACTTTTCTTCCCACCTAATATGCTATGTGAAGGCTCATTTTTGCGGGATGAGGTGTCTTTTTTATCGGTACCACTCTTAAGTGCATGCAACTTTTTTATAATTTTTTATTCATTTTTTTTCTGGGAAAGGAGGAATAAATAAAAAAAAAAACACAATTCTAGGGTTGGATGTTTAAACCTTTTTTTCACAGGATTCACCATACTGTACAAACATGACATTGTGTTAGATTGGACTTCTACAGACGTAGCAAAAAAATTATGTTAATTATAGCTAACACCTGTCGCATATAGAGCAGGCTTAGCGCATGAGCCAGCAAGGTATACCCTTTACAGTAAACTAAGGTAAAATTACATCAGTTTGGGTTAAACCGGTTCAGGCTGCTGCCTAAAAATAGCCGCCATTACCAGGTTAACCAGCCTACACTAAAATGAGGGAGTGAGTGATCAATAGGAGGGAAATTAGAGCACATTTATCTGTTATACTTTAAATGCACTTTTGTGGCTGGTGCCTATTCAAGAAGAATGTTATCAGATAATAATACTTACCTCTGCTCTTGAAATTTCCGTTTTATTATTGCAGATTCAAGCTCTAGGCAGCAGAGTTCATAAAATGAGGTCAGACTTAAAAGAACAGAAAAAATACAAATTACTTCCAGCAGCGTTTTTTTTTTCCATACATTTGCTATTTAAGACACTTATCGTTTCACTTTGTTACAATTGTTCTCTAAGTTTGCTGTTAATTTCTATGCCTGTTTGGCCTAGCAACACTGAGCAGTGGAGTGAAACAGGACAGCACTTTACAACAATTTCTAGCACAATAGCAAACACCTCTGTTATTTCCAGCCCAATTGTTTGGGTTTCAACCACTTAGGTAGAGTTTCATGATGATAAGTGATTATTATTATTTATTTTAGAGCGCCCTTTATTCCAGGACGCTGTACATTTGAGGCGGGTACGTAAATAACATTGGTCAAACAATTACAAAGTGACAATAAGTGTCTAACAACTGGTACAGAGGGAGAGAGGGCCCTGCCCATAAGGGCTTACAGTCTACAGGGAGGGATGGAAGAGACAGAAGGTGAGGGGCAGACATATTTGTGGGGTGGAGTAGTGGCAGCAAGGTTATTGTTGGTTATAGGTAATCCTGAAGAGGTAGGTTTTCAGGTTACGTTACAGGCAAGTGAGAGTGGGGGAGTGTCTGGGGTGTTGGGGCAGTGAGTTCCAGAGTATGGGGGAAGCACGGGAGAAGTCTTGGAGACGGTTATGTGAAGAGCTGATAAGAGGAGAGCAGAGAAGGTGGTCCTCAGAGGAGCGGAGATTGCGTGAGGGGAGATATCTGGAGATTAAGGCAGAGATATATGGAGGGGAGAGGTTATGGAGAGCCTTATAGGTCAAGGTTGCTAGCTTGAACTGAGTTCGCTGGACAATGGGAAGCCAGTAAAGGGATTGGCAGAGGGGAGAGGCAGAGGAGTAGCGAGGAGAGAGGTGAATCAGACGGGCGGCAGAGTTAAGGATGGTTTGGAGGGGAGCGAAGGTGCTAGCTGGGAGGCCACAGAGAAGGATGTTGCAGAATTCTAGGCGGGAAATGACAAGAGCATGGACCAGCATTTTTGTGCTTTCATATCACTGGGACTTATTTAATTATGGGGTCCAACTGCTGGGACCCTCAATGATCCTTTACTGAGCTACATCATTAATTCTTCTAGTACAGAGACACTCCCATGACATAGCTATAACAGAGCTTTACAGGCAGTCCCCGGGTTACAAGCGAGATAGGTTCAGTAGGTGTGTTCTTAAAAGGGTTGTCCTATTTTGTTGTGTTCACAGAGCCTGCTCTACACAGCCAGTTTCAGGCTTCCACTTCCAGTTTAGGGTATAAGTGGTTCCACAGCAGTGATGGAAGACACAAGACAGAGCTCGAAAGGGTTAAAATTTGTGAGTAAGAAACATAAACAAGCAGAAGTGAAGTCACCATCCTGGCTAGGGCTGCTAGAGCAGAGAGAGGTGCGCAGTAATCTAAGGCTATGTTCACACGGCTTATTTTGGGGCGCATTTCGCCACGTATTGAGAGCGTACCGCGCTCTAATACGAGCGAAATGCGCCCCTATAATTACGGTAATCCACAGTTCTCATAGAGAACTATGGATTACGCCTTCTCTCCCCGCGTATACAATACGATCGTATTGTAGGTGCAGGGAGATAATTGACGTCATTTATTCACTGCGCTTACAATCGGCGCGAGCTCCCGGACACCCGGCGTAATTACGGGGCATACGGTAGGCCCCGCAGTTAAGCTGTGTGAACATAGCCTAAGGACGCTTGTGTACACAAGAAGGAGATAGAAACTGCTCTAAGTCTGAAAGGAAGCAAAGTCAAAACAGCAATGTATTTAGTAGTATTTATTTACCTTTAAGTACATTTTTTTAAAGCTGTGGAGGAAAGACCTCTTTAAGTTTAATTTGTAAATTGGAACATTTTTGTAATGTAACTCCAGCCCAAACATTTTTTTTTTCATTTTGAATAGTGAGTTAACACCCCTTTCAAGATTGTTTTGTGCCCCTGTTAGCACATGTGTTGTGTGACATGCTGACACTTTTAGTTCCACAGCAGCCGCCTGTACACAGCTCCTGCTATGGAACTACAAATGCCAGCATGCCACACCACACATGTTAAAGACATATACTATTCCACACACTTATGATAAGTGCATGTGTTTAGCCCTGAAATGGGAGACAGGTGTTTTTTGCACATTGGGCTAGACACCACATCCAGGCAGAGTGACAAAACCTCCAAATTCCAAACATCTCCTAGTTAGGAACATAAGCTTTATGTGGTGTGACGCAGAGTGTGACATCAGTACATTAGTCATGCCCCATAAAAGCTCCCATTGTAATCAGGAGACCATCAGAACTTGGATCGTTGTAACTCGGGGACTACTGTACCTGTATTATCTGCTAGAATCACTACTCTGTCCCTTCCTTCTCTGGACCCCACAATTCAACTTCCAACTGATCATAGTGTTATAGCTTACCTTAGCGACATGCCACAACATTCTATGATGTGAATACCGATTTAATCAAAAGGTATTTGGTAAAATTCCTATCCCTAACAGATCTATTTTCATATTATTAATTTCTAGTTTCACTCCTATTAATCAATATGTTAAGTTATATTTTACTATATGCAATAAAAGGGCCTATGGACTTGTTTTTTTTGTCAACAGACAACCCTATTAGATTGTTTAAATTTTGTCATCTGGCCTTATAAGTATCAGAAACTTATTTATATGAGGCTCTGTGTGTTCTGTTTCTCTTGAAAGGACAATAGGGCAGATTTACTAATCCTGGTTATGCTTGTGCCAGGCAGTCTAAGAAAGTGCCACGTTTCTCACAGTACCTATATTTACTATTTTGCCATGGGCAAACTTAAATTCCATCAGTTCTCAATCTATAAAGCACTAAAATTTAACTTTTATGTACAACACTTAACCTCTATACAGACTTTTTAAAAACCTGATTTCTAACATCTTAGTTTGTCTCATAACTTTATCCCTTTCTAATTCTGAAAGAATAACTAGTTTTCTGTTTTCAAATCTGGAGGAACACCACTTATTATATCAGCAGGGAAACCCTATATATTTAGTGATTTGCTAACTGCAACAGAGAATCCAATACATCTTACTTGAGACTATTTGACACATTTCTCACTGTGGCTCAAACTATTTGATAAATTCAGTACATCTTTAGACTTAAAGGGGTGTTATAGTTTCATTAAATGGTCTTCAGAATAAGGGGACAGTGAAAACAAGCAACTTTGCAATTGGATGTCATTAGCAAAGCTGCCTTGTTCTCACAGTGTCCCTTATCTTGTGTTTTTTATTTTACACTGATAATCCAGTGTGGGTCGAATCCCTCCTACCCTCTCCTTGCAATTCACTAGCTGAGAGCTCATTTACATTCTGTACAGCCCCTGGGTCGATTCACGGAGCTGTGTCTCTGACTCAGAGTTAGGGGCCATAGCATTTTGTGTCTCCACACCTAGCAGAAACAGACTGCAGCGGATTGTACAATGAGAAAACATGACAGTTTTGTCCCTGTGCCTAACTCTCCTGCATAGCAGTTCTGTGCCGTTCTTAGAAAGCTGTAATACATCTCCAGCTGTGAGAGATCAGTGCTCAGATTAGATTGAATGCAGCCTGTGGTATGTATACAGCTCTTATAAAATAAGACTGCATAGAGAGAGACACAGTGATATGTGGACTCAGAGGGGGGGGGGGGGGGAAGTCTCAGGCCAGCAGTGAAGGGGGGATGATGTCATCCAGCTGGGAGGGGAAGAAACGCCCCTGCATTCACAGAGCTGAGAAGCTAAGAGCAGTGTGAATCAGCCGAAGTAAGGAAGCGATACATCCCCTTTAACTATTGTTTTTTTTTACTCTGTCACAATTTTAGAGCAATTTATTGCATTTTAACCTACGCCATCTAACCTTACCTCTTTCTAGCCAAGCCACTTTATTAGCTAAGGTGCAATAAGTGTCTAAAACACCCATCAGAATTGACTCTGCTTTTTACTCAGAAATGTAGCATAACATCATATACACCTATATATCACAGAGCTCAGCGTTTCCCACCTATATTTTATCTTGCTCAGATAAGGTAAAAAAAACTGCCCGACACGTTCCCTTTATACAAAGATCCCCTATCGGTGGCTGTACTCCCATACCTGCTGAGGAAGTTGTGTTTTTGGAGAGTGTCCGAAGCTGCTGGAAATATTTCAAGAAAAGCCCAAATTGTGCTAGAAGTGTCACAGAGATAAATCACTGCATCCTGCAGCTCCTGTGAATGGGAAATGTATAGAAACTGTAATGATTGTTTTGCTACATAAGGCCATAGCAAACAGTATACAATGCTTGCTTTCTTAACCTGCTCTGGCATATCTAGGGGTGTTGTCAGTCTCTGTTCTTCCAGCTTCAGGGGTTCTTTACAGTCCTGTTGCTGAAGCCCACACACGCTCATAATTGAACTGAAAACCTTTATCAAAAAAAGAAGAAAAGCATATTTTGAGCTTGAATTAAAAAATAAGGGCTACGTCTAGAACAAATACAATGATTGGTTTAGCCAACAAAGAACTAGGCCGCATCTACACAGCAGAGACCAAATACCGGTCGGGAAATCCAACCGGTATTTGGTCTTTTTTTGGCACGCAGGGCGACAGCTATTCTCCGCGATAAGTGGATTCAAGCCCTCCCCCATCACACCCAAATGTTCATGTTCTGCCCGAAAACTGGGCGGAAGAATGAACATGTTCTATGTTTTTCGGACTGCCGGCGGTGTAAAAAACCGTGCGACGGAGAATCCGTGGGGGTCCACTGCACGAATATTCCATTAAATTCCATCTAAAAGGTTGACACCTGGTTTACAGATGGCTTTCAAATCTGAAACCCGTCTGTAAATCCGGCTGAAAACCTGTGATGTGGGGGACATGCCCTTAGATTCTTGTCCACTTTCATGTACATCACCAAGACTGATTAATAAACAGGAGCAGAGCTATAAAGGATGCAGATGTAGTAGTTGCACCCAGGCCTGAAGGGCTCCAAAAGCTCCTACATGGTAGGAAGGACAAGAGCTTAATGTTACACACTCTCTAACAATTACGCCACAAAAATAACCAAGCAAAGCATATAACCAATCTGTCGACTACATTCTTTAAAGGGAACCTGTCACATAGATTATGCCCCCCTTGCCGAGGGCAGCACAAGCTAGTGTCAGACCTGCTGTTTCCAGCCCTGTGTCCCTTATTCTGTAAGATGCTGTAGTTTTAGAGCATTTACCCCTCAAATCTTATTCATGAGTAGGTGTTAGCCCCGCCCACCAAAGGCTAGCCCCGCCCACTGGCAGTTATTCACATATTTCTACCTATTCAAAGTAATGGGTTTATCAGTTGAGGTGGGCGGGGCCAGCCTCAGATGGGAGGGGTTTGAAAAAAAACGACTCTTTGAATGACTCTTTTCTGGCTGAAAACTGCAGGTTTGAGCATTAAATACACGAAAATTACAGCATCTTACAGAATAAGAGATACAGCGCTGGAAACAGCATGTCTGACACTAGCTTGTGCTGTCCTCAGCAAGGGGGGCATAATCTATGTGACAGGTTCTCTTTAAAGGGGTTGTCCAATGATTAAATACTACATTTCTCCACTAGTTAACACAAAAAAAATTCAGATTTTGTACTGTAAGATCCTTTTCTCATTGGATTCATTGAGGGACACAACACCTTGGGTATAGGCCCTCGCTCTATGAGGCTGATACTAGGCGGAAACTAAAAGTGTTGGCTCTGCCTAAGTGGACTATATCCCTCCTACTGACACCAGGCTACTCAGCTGGTAAAAAAGCCGTAGTAAGAAGGAAAGACAACAGTCTGATTCCAAGGAGAGAACGTCAAAAAATGAGAACTGGGAAAAAAATTAGACCGAAAAAAAGGGGAGGAACCGTCCCCCTCAATTAAACAGAAGAGAAAGGGATTTCAGAGCAAGTACAAAAATCCAAATTTTTCATCAATATCATCGGAGGACACAGCATCTTGGAATGTCCACAAGCAGTTCCATAGGTTGGGTTAACAGAAAGAAAATATTCTGACATAAGTGCTAGTCAGTTAGAACACAGCTGCCTGAAGTACCTTACGGCCCACGTTTGATCAGCCAAGGCCAAGATATGGGTCTGGTAGAATTTAGTATGAAGTCCAGGTCACAGCCCTGCAGAGCTGGGAAGCCAAAGCATAATGCTGCACTGCCCGGGAGGCGCTGACAGCTCGAGTGGAATGAGCGGTGACCCGAAATGGAAGAGGTTCTTTGCTAGATTGTTATGTTTCCGAAACTGCAGACCGGATCCAGCTGGCAATGGTGACCTTAGAGGCCGTACTGCCTCTACGCGGACCAACAACGTCGCAAGAGGAAGCACCAACTCCGACCTCAGCAACTGTGAACGGCATGCTGAAACCTCCAAAACTGGGTGAGGTTGGGGTACTTACCTACCCGATGTCTTTGGGTGTATGCGGAATCACCTCCTTGGTACCATGCACCAGAGTGGGATTACTGGAATCCAAAAGGAAACAGTGGAGGCAGTAAGTGGGGACAGGTGACCGGCGCATAAGGAGAAACAGACAGTGGCTGTTTCCTGATGCCCTCGGGGGGATTACCGTCAAAGTGGCGAACATGATGACGACCTCCCGACAGGTGAGGAGAAATTTCATCACCTCTTGAAAGAGAAAAGAAATCAATAAAACTAAAATAAAAAGTGCAGCAGACCTGCAGAGTAGCGTCTACCTCTTATGGACGCTAGGCTAAAACGGAGTAGAATGGCGTTAGTAAGAGGGATATAGCCTGCTTACGTTTTGTGCGATCAAACCGGAACAGGGCAACTGAATATTTGATTGTGCGACATCCCTTTTAAGAAATGTACTTAAATTGGTAATTTGTCTTTACCTGGCTATTCTTGTGGCACATTTATTGTTGATTTGCTCTACCTCACAACATGAGTTAAGCCAGCCTTAAAACATTTTAGTATTTCTTACTTGTAGTAATGTAGGCACACTTTCACTCAGATCCTGGTAATAGCTGGGTTGTTGCTGGAAAATATTACCTTGCAGTACATAAAAAAAAAAATTACAAAAGAAGCCAAGGGCAAAATAGAACAATGATAATTAATGGAAATGATGGAAAATATTTACTATGCCAAAATAAGTCAAATGTAATAATACATGAAAATAAATGTCAATTAGCAAACAATGTAAAAATGATTTACTAATAAGTTATGTTCACACATCGCTGTTGTGATTCAACTTTAATTTTGTCTTGCCAAAACCATGACTGGAGCAAAAGGAAAGAAAGATGTAACAAAAGTTCATCTCTGCTCACCAATCATCTTTTGCAAGAGGGCAGAGTTTCCTTTCCCAAAGAGGACACACAAATCCAGAAGTTTTGGAATGTCAAATAGGAAATTGTTGTACAAAATTTCCCCAAATAGTGATGGAGTGATATAATGATCCTGAAGGGTAAAGAGAGAAAAAAGTATGAGGTACAAATTTCAACTTTAATGTGGATATTATTGAAACAGTTTTTATAGTGCCCATTGTCGGTAATGGTTTAGCCTGATATTAGGGGACGTTATAAAGCTTTAAAAAAAAAAAAAAAAAAAAACAAATTTTTTTTTTTTTTAAAATGACCCTTAAAAGATTAACAGGTATCAATGGTCTATTCCTGGATATGACCATTGAGACCTGTGATTGGCTGCAGGACCAACAAAGGTGCTGGAACAAGCAGGTTTAAAAGGCGAGGCTTTAAAAAAAAAAAAAAAAAAAAAAAATAAATTTAAAACTTCAGAATATATTGGCTATAAATGATAGCTAATTTTCTGTAGTGGCAAACATAAATCCGAATACTAATTTGCAGGAAAGCTGAGATAATGCATGTTTCAACATGTTTTTGAAAAAATTTTTTTGCAAAGTTGTATGAAATTTGTCTACTTCTTTGACTCCTTAACGACTGCCCGCTGGCGGACGTTGCAGGTTGTTCGTCTGCAGCGACGTCTTTTGGTGTCGCTGCAGACATTGGGACGGAGCTGCACTGAGAACAGGGCTGTACCCAGCGCAGCTTCTGCAAGTGCCAGGGAGCGGCGGAAACCTCCACTCCCCGGTGCTTAACCCTTTGATTGCAGCAGTTCGGGACCGCAGCATAATCAAAGGGCTTTCCCCTGCTCTGTCGGTTGATCGGAACACCCAGTGACCCAACAGAGCCTGGGGAATGGCTGCACAGTAAGCCCTGGGAACTTGGAGTGGTCCCAAGGCTGTCTGTGTATCAAGCCAGCGATCAAGGCAGACTGTGTGCTGCCCTGATCGCTGCCTGCGTCAAACTGACACAGATTATAATGTATTGGCATATATGAATATGTTAATACATTACTAAGTGTAAAATAAATGTTGAACAGTTACCCCTTCATGGGATTTAAAAAAAAAAAAAACGTGTAGAAAAAAAAATAAAAAAAAAAAATGTAATAAAAAATAGTTGTGCATACATTACACACACACACAAAAAAAACCTACACATATTAGGTATTCACACAATTAATAACCTGTAGAATTAATTTAACAAGTTATTAAGTGTGAAATGTGAATGGTGTAAAAAAAATTAAAAAACTATTTGAAAAAAAATCTGCAATAATTTATAAGTGAACTTAAACTATTCAACCAAAAAGTACAACTTGTCCCGAATAAAACAAAGCCTCATACAACTGCGTCATTGAAAAAATAAAAAAGTTACGACTGTCGAAACACAAAGAGGCAACAACTAAAAAAATTAACTACTTTTCAGGGGTTTGGCTTAAAGGGTTAATATAAAAGTGTTTTGCGTGTATTGAATCTGCTGCTTAAACCTGTTTTTTTCTGGTCAGTTTTGGTGATTTTATGTGCTTGTAGGCATAAGTGGCATATAAAAAACTCTACACAACTTTTGCAAACAATGTGAAAAACTTTCGATCTGCAAAGCTGGTACCTTGGATTCTTTGTGTGTAGACATCCTCAGGAATGTGAGAAAAACATGGCGATGGAGTTCATCTTGTACCTGCTGCACAGCAGGTGGGAGAGGGATGTGACGATCATATCTACGAGGTGCAGAGCTCAGAAAAGAATCCAAACATTTTTGCAGTGACTCATCATATATTACCTGAAGAGACAAATCAGCAATTAGATATGTGCTAAAATATTTATGACATTAAAACTGTTAATGGGGTGTTCCCACGAAGGCCCTTCTGCGTTACAGGTCAGATAACTAGCTATGAGCTGACCGTGTTACAGAATGAGGAGGCTGGTGCTTGCGGCCTTCCTCCTCATTAATTTCAATTAGAGTTCCAAATATAGCTGAGTGCACTCATTCGGAACTCCCATAGACACTAATAGTAAGGTCAGCTGCAGGTGGCGATCTC
Organism: Phyllomedusa bahiana; assembly: GCA_025379985.1. Taxonomy (NCBI): domain Eukaryota; kingdom Metazoa; phylum Chordata; class Amphibia; order Anura; family Hylidae; genus Phyllomedusa; species Phyllomedusa bahiana. Next base: position 26,759 of record JAODAL010014852.1, on the reverse strand, counting down.
CTCACTCTGTAACACACAAAACACTTGGCTTTTAGTTAGCTTTGAACTGACCTGTAATGTGGAAGTGCTTTTCTGGAAAGACCCCTTTAAGGCAGAAATACTACATAACCAAAACGCATGGCATCTCCTCACCTGACACCAGAAAAGATCATGCGGCAATGCCAACAGCCACTTTAGGTCCTTTAGAATGAAGTCTACCCTTTCCAAAAACTCCTCTAGACGAGCAGGGTCACAGCACTCTGGTGCGGGAGTATATACTATAAAGTGTCTGGCAGTAACGCGGCTCGGATGCTAAATTTGCAAAGAGAGACAAAATGATTGATTAAACTGACAGAACTAATATCACTTATTGAAGAATGAAGCCTCCAGGCTCCTTTGACATCACGGTTTTAGAAACTCTTGGACTGTCCATTAAATAACAACACAAGCGTATTTTCTTAGAATTCTACATTGTGAACATCCTCTGTTAAAGGGGTTGTCTCACTACATTGATTCATTTACCACAGTCCTGTTTTCTTGGTTTCATTTTGAATTCAGGGGCGTGTTTACTGGCTTCTACTAGGCTGCAGTAGAAGCCAGGTCTGTAGCTATAGCGACCAGCACTGGCAGCCTATCAGGAGAGATCAAACAGGTCTGTAGCTATAGCGACCTGAGGAGCTGATGCAGCCCATACAAGAGGGGAAATCTCAGAATAGGTAGGACACTGTTAATAGACACATATTGCAAAGTGACTTGTTTTTGCGAGATCTTTAACATAAAAAGCAATCCTTGTAGTGAGGCAACCCCTTTAATCACCCTCAAAATGTGTGAGTAAACGAACAATTGGACATTGTAATAAAACTACACAAAACTCAGCTTATACATGTCAGACCCATAGGACCTTAGGACTGAATAATCTCGGGAGTGTGAAATATATGAGCTGAGTGTTGCTCACTAGTACTGCTATTTTAATGTTTTTAACCAGGTTTAAAGGGGGTTTACCACTATAGAAAATAGTCAAAAATAAAATCTGGTTAGCACATCCATTTTTAAGAATAAACGCATAAGTGCACACTGTTGTGGCAGTCTAAAGCTATACAAACACAATACACTGATATTGTATTGTGTTTTTACAATACAAAATAATGGCATATCGTTAGGATATACCATCATTGTCTAATAGGTGTGGGTCCCATGGGAGTTCCGAGCAGAGCTGAACACACTGCTTGGAACTCCCATAGAACAGAATGGAGAGTAAGGCCTCGTTCACACGGCTTATTTGGGGACGGATTGGCGCCGTACTCCGCGCCGGATTTGCGCTTCAGTACGGCGCCAATCCGTCCCTGTCATTACGGTAATCCACTGCTCTCATAGAGAACAGTGGATTCCGTCGCTCCTCCCCGCTCGGCGAATCCGCCGCGGGGGGAGAAAGTGACATGAACATTTATTTACGGCGCGGACCGCCGTAAACAATGCATTGTCTATGGGCCGGGAGCGGCGCCCCCGCACGGCTCCGGCCCCGCCCCGTCCCCCTTATTCACGGCGGATTTGTGGCTCAAGACGGCGCACAAATCCGTCGGGAATAAGCCGTGTGAACACGGCCTAACTGTGCAAGTTACTTTTGGCCATCTTTTTCTATCGTAGTAAAACCCCTTTAATAAAGAAGAATTAATTTAAGTGGAACAGGGTGCCGGCTTCCATTTCACTGAAGTGAATCGCTTGACGTGGTGAGAGTATTAGTGGACCGGAGCACAATGAGGTGGTGAGCTAACTTCATACATCACTATTTGATGTGTTAAAAGGTTTTCGACTTCCCTTTAATGTGGAAAAAACAGAAACATGGCCATACTCACTGCTAGAAAGCTAAGATGAGACTGAACACAGCACAGAGGCAGCACAGGCCCCCATGCTATTAAAGAAAAATACCCAGGTGCAGCTGATGGGTGGTAACCCATACATCTCTCCACTAGGTGGACAGAAAGCTGCACCTTAAATTGACATCTATTCACATAGCATGCAAAAAAAAGCCAAAAAGCCACAGTACCATATGTTGGGAGACTAAACAGATGTAAAAATACCCGTAAGACAGCCGCTCGCACACCTTCCATGCATGAGGGGGGGCGGCTGCTGGTATTCTACTTGCATCCAGTCCCCAGTACCAAAACTTTTTTCACATACTGAAAAAACATCAAATATGATGTATTAGTTAATATAATGGCCACTATATTTTGCATGCTATGTGAATGGATGTCAATTTAAGGTGCAGCTTTCTGTCCACCTAGTGGAGAGATGTATGGGTTACCACCCATCAGCTGAACCTGGTTATTTTTCTTTAATAGCATGGGGGGCTGTGCTGCCTCTGTGCCGTGTTCAGTCTCATCTTAACTTTCTAGCAGTGAGTATGGCCATGTTTCTGTTTTTTCTCTGAGTAATTTTTTTTCCCCTTTTCTGTATATTTTCCCTTTAATGTGGCCAAAGGTAGAGTAGGATGTGGAGAAGAGGCAAATACCACGAAAATGATCTACTGATATGTCTTAGATACACGTGAGAAGATCATGTTATTAAAGACTATGCTCTCAGTACTCCACTGATTTTCACAGCAAAGGGGTGTCAAACTGCGGCCCTCCAGCTGTTGGGAAACTTCAACCCCCATCATACCCACTGTTATAGATTATACAAATGCATGATGGGAGTTGTAGTTTCCCAACAGCTGGAGGGCCGCAGTTTGACCCCCTGCTTAAGCACTCAAACCCCATTGGCACTGCAAACATTTCCTTTACTAGAAATCTTACCCAACAAAGCCTCATTCAAATCTAAGGGAGTTTCCTCATAATGTTGATTTAGACTATTTGGATTTCTCATTTACCTTTGATTCTTCTAACAAAAAAGGGAACGTCTTTTTAGTCAAAATAACCATAGCACCAAATTAAATGGGCTCTCTCATAAAAACAATCATGACCCTCTATTAGCCAGGACAGCGACCTGCTCACAAACAGTGGGCTTCGACCTGGTACTTCCACTTATTATGGGGTTGGCCATTCAGTTGCAAAGAAAACGTATGTATGGTAATAACTGCTGATCAATGTTTTCGGGGGAAGAACTAGTTATGGAACTAGTTTCAATACAAAAAGAGTTGGTGCTCATGGGAAGTAACCTGGAAACCTCGAATTTATGCATGATAGATTAAAAATACGCACTCCCATACAGGCAGTCCCCGACTTACATTTGTCTTCTAGTTACAAACGGAGACTTATGGGACGTGGCCTAGTGTGCTGATGTCACACACTGAGTCACGCCCCATGATAACATCATAAGCCTTACTCTGCCCACTGCTTGTTGCAGCCGGCACAGAAGAGCACAATTTCTCCAGCCACCTCCAATGTAAAATATAGTACTGTACTGTATCAGCACCCATACAACTAGTACACTTCCTGTCTCATGTGCTGCTGTGGCAAGCTGGCACTTGGAACTACAAGTGCCAGCATGCCACACCACATATGTATTAACTGTATGGCTGCTGATAATGATAAGTACATGTGTTTAATGTGCTGCTATGTGGCATGCTGGCACTTGTAGTTCCATATACATATATCCTTGTACTCGTTTGACTTATGTTATGTATGTAACCCCTTGAATGTACAGCGCCCTGGAATAAATGGCGCTTTAAAATAAATAATAATAATAATAATAATAATAATATACCACACCAGCTAGCAGAGGTGGAACTACAAGTGCCAGCATGCCACAGCATCATATGAGATACAGAAAGTGGGGTGAAAGCTTCTAAACAGGGGCACATACAGAAAAGCAAATGTAAAAATCCTTACTTTCACTATCTAAAACACATTTTTTTGCTAGCGTTGCATTTAATACATTTTACGTTGAATTTGTATGTATGTTCACATGGCGTTTTTCAATCCGTAAAAATGGATTAAAAAACGTTGCGTAAAACATATCCAAACATGTACCCAACGTGTGGTACGTGTTTGAATACGTTTTCTGTGCAGCAGAAACGTACACTATAGTTTTAAATAGTGTGTCTAAGGGCTTGTCCACACGGAGTGAAAACTCCGTGTTACAAGCGCTTTTTAGATCCGTCCCGGGGACCGACAGGAAGGACCCAGAGACGGATCTAAGCAATTAGCAGTGAGATTATCACTGCGGGCTATGAGGAAGACGCAGCGGCGTTCACATAAGATCGCCGCTGCGTGTTTCCATAGCGCAGCTCGGCTCTGTTTTTCAAAGAATTGCATGTTAATTCTTTCAAATACGCAGCCGATCTCTCATGTGAACGCCGCTGCGTCTTCCTCATAGCCCGCAGTGATAATCTCACTGCTAATTGTTTAGATCCGTCTCTGGGTCCGTCCTGTCGGTCCCAGAGACGGATCTAAAAAGCGCTTCTAACACAGAGTGAAAACTCCCTTTGAACAAGCCCTAATACATAAAATGGATCAAGAATTGACATGTCAAACCTTTGATTGGACCCGTAAAATGCATCTGAAAGACGTATGTAAAAAATGTATCGTCTGAACGGCGATAAGTGTTTTAAATTGAAATCAATGTAAATCACACTGAGCATTGTTAGTTACGTGTATGGGTCTGTTTTTGGGACAGAAAAACATACCCAAACACGTATCTAAAAAACGCCCTATGATCATCCCCTAAGAACAAACCTACAGTCCCTACTCCATTCATCACCCAGGGACGGCCTGTATAGTCATACAGAGTAGAGAAGCCTTACCAGAGCAGGTATAGTACGTGACTTCCCAGTCCTTGAATCCGTCAGGGTCACCTGCAGCTCATCCAGTGGTAGGCTTGGCATGCTAGAGAGAACTGGCACATGATCAGCTGGCTACCAGACTCGGTGCCAAAATTATTTCAAAAACTACTTTCCGAAGTAACATGTGGGATGGATAAATACTACACAGCTAAGTAAGAAAAAGAGTGAGGCCTGAGGTGAGGGGGGGTTTATAGTGTGATAAATGGACAATAAAAGAAGAACAGAAGGAGCTGGATAGTAAATCCATAATGTGTTCACAGATACAGAGTTGAAAAGTGTTACTGTCTGTAAATTGATGTCAGTCCAGAGAACTTATGGCCCCACTATCTTTGGAGCAGATTCCGTTACAAGTTGTAATGGGCCATAAATCCATGAGACAGATTTAGCCCCGTGTTCAGTGCATCAAAGATGGTCATAAATCTGTAAGCCCAGACTCTACCTTCTTCTTGGGATTTGAAATGACCTTTTAATATAACCACTTTTATATTTCCTTCTTTGTGTATATACACTGCTCAATAAAAATAGAGGGAACACTTAAACAACACAATGCAACTCAAGTCACACGTCTGTGAAATCAACGTGTCCAGTTATGAATCAACAATTGTGACTCAATTTCTCCTGCTGTTGTGCAAATGAAACAGGTAGAAATGATAGGTAATTAGCAAGACAACCCCTATAAAGGAGTGGTTCTGCAGGTGGTGACCACAGACCATTTCTCTGTTCTCATCCTTTTTGGTTGTTTTGGTCACGTTTGCATTTTGTCATTGCTCTCACCCCTACAGGTAGAATGAGGGTGTCTACAACCCACAAAAGTTGCTCAGGTAATGGAGCTCATCCAGGATGGCACATCAATGTGTGCTGTGGGAAGACGGTTAGTTGTGTCTGTAATCACAGTGTCCAGAGCATGGGGCAGATACCATGAGCCAGGCCAGTACACCAGTAGATGTGGAGGGGCAGTAGAAGGGCAACAACCCAGTAGCAGGACCGCTACCTCCTCTTTTGTACAAGGAGTAACAGGAGGAGCATTGCCAGAGCCCTGCAAAATGACCTCCAGCAGGTCACATATCCATATGTCTTCTCAAACTGTCAGAAACAGACTCCATAGTGGTGGTATGAGGGCCTGATATCCACAAGTCGGTGTTGTGCTTACAGTCTAAGGGCTTGTTCACACGACGTTTTGGATCCGTTTTGGATGCGTTTTACGGATCCGTTTTTAACCTGCGAAAACTGGATGTAAACTGCATCCAAAAAGCGGATCCAAAAAACGCAACAGCTGATCCTTTTTTGGATGCTAACTGGATGCGTTTTGCATGCGTTTTACGGATCCGTTTTTTGGATCCGTTTTTTTCAATGCTTTATTTAAATCAACCTATCAAACTGCAATTTAAATATAATATAACCTATGAATGACCAAGAAAAAAAAACTTTTTTTTACCTAGTGTCAGTCAGCTGTACATACACCTATGATTTTAGAACCTGCCCTCCCCCTATTTTTTTTTTTTTTTAAATCAACCAATAGTTTTCAAACCCACCCCATGTAAATTAATTAATAACAATCATGTATAAACTAAATAATTTCTAAACTAAATATATTTATAAATTAATATATATATTTAGTATATATATAAAATTATATATATTATATATATTATATATTTATGTACATATATATATAAATGTACATTTATATACTATTATACACATTTATAATATTATATACATTTAAACTTTTGTATAGAATTTATATATAAAATATATATATATATATATATATACACTATTATATACATTATATATTATATATATTTTATTTTATATATATATTTACATACATTTATAAACTAAATATAAGCCAAACATAATATTAAAATTTTATATTTAATTTAAATCCAATGCGTTTTACGGATGCGTTTTTGGCATCGAAACGGATCTAAAACGCACCAAATGTATGCTGCGCTTTTGCATCCGCTTTCGGGATGCCAAAAGCGCACTCCATTATTTCCTATGGGGATTTCTCTTGCGTAAAACGCAAGAAGAATTGACATGTCAATTCTTAAAACGGATCCGAAAAACGCATCGCGAAAAGCGCATCGGCAATCACTCGTGTGAACAGCGATGCGCTTTTGCCATTGAAAGCAATGTTAATCACACTGACAATTGTCAGATCTGTTTTACGGATCCGTAAAACGGATCACAAAAACGTCGTGTGAACAAGCCCTAACACCGTGCAGGGCGATTGGCATTTGACAGAGAACATCAAAATTGGCAGATTCGAGACTGGCATCCTGTGATCTTCAAGATGAGAGCAGGTTCACACTGAGCACATGTGACAGATTCTGGAGACGCCATGAAGAACATTCTGCTGCCTGCAACATCCTCCAGCATGACTGGTATAGCAGTGGATCAGTAAGGGTGTGGGGAGGCATTTCTTTGGAGGGTCGCGCAGCCCTCCATGTGCTAGCCAGAGGTACCCAGAGTGCCATCAGGTACCGAGATGAGATCCTCTGACCCATTGTGAGACCATATGAAAGTGCAGTGGGCCCTGGGTTCCTTCTGATGCATGACAAGGCTAAACCTCACGTGGCTGAAGCGTAGTGTCAGCATTAATGCTATGGACTGGCATGTCCATTCCCCACACCTGAATCCAGTCAAGCACATGTGAGACATCATGTTGCATCACAGACTGTCCAGGACTTGACTGATGCTTTAATTCAGGTCTGTGAGGAGATCCCTCAGGAGAACATCTGCCGCCTCAGCATGCCCAGGCATTGTAGAGAGTTCAAACAGGCACGTGGAGGTCTCATGCACTACTGAGCCTCATTTCCTTGTCTTAAAACATTGCCACTGAACTTGGATCAGCCTGAAATTAGATTTTCCATTTTGATTTTGACCATCATTCCAAATCCAGACCTCTGTGGGATATTCATTTTGATTTTCATTTGATCGTTTGTATGTTTTATTGTTCTCAATGCATTCCACCATGTAATGAATAAAGAATTGCAACTGGAATATTTCATTCATTGAGCTCTAGGATGTGGTATCTAAGTGTTCCCTTTATTTTTTGAGCAATGTATATAATATCTAGAAAAAGAGCCACGCTATATTATATATCACTCATAATCCAAAAAACATCCCAAGGTTTCCAAATTGTGTCAAAGGCTTCTAATCTACTATTAAGAGCCGTGAGATTCTAAATTCTTAACCTCTTTAATTCAGCTAACCAAATTCTTTCATGATGGAATAGACGTTTGCTTATAGAACTTAGCAAACATTTACCTGCTGTCAAAATATACAGGAACAATCAACCCACCTTATGTCCTAATAAGTGAAAGGGAACATTTAATAAGTAAGTCTGTGGACATAGCGGAATCAGAACCTGAGTCAATTCGGTCACAAGCTTTTGGGCTTGTGTCCAAAAAGGTTTGAATATAGTGCAACCTCCAAAAATATATTGAAGAGTAGCCTCTGCCACATCACACCTCCAACACTTATTTGGGATATTTCTATTGAATTTATGCAGAAGGGCAGGAGTGTGATACCAATGCATCAACATTTTATACGGGTTTTCTTTATTTTTGGCCCAACAATGACGACTGTGACACTTGTCTCCAGATTTTATGCCAAGTATCCTGTGATAATGGAAAACCCAAGTAGTATTCCCATTTAGACATGTATGCATGACCCAGTGGAAGTTCTGGAGGTGTAGCTATTAAGATTTGTTATAGATTGGAAATCAACCCTTTGGTAGACACTCCTTAGTAAATATATTCCCAAAGCTGCTATTGACATGAAATTCTCACCAAATCTTGGTAACAACCCATCTATTCCACACAGATGAAGAAATCCAACCATAGATGTCCATAAATTATGTTATGTGTAATAATGAGAAATGACACAGGGAAAAAGTATTGAACACATGAAAAAAAGAGAGGTGCTAGAAGTCATGGAAAGTCGTGACACCAGCTGAAATCAGTAATTAGAAAGTGATCCTGCCACTTAGTAAAAAAAAAGTAACATAAGCTGGTTCAACTGATGGCCTATGAAAAGTAATCTCATTACCAAGGTGCTACAAAAGAAGCATCTCACAATGAGTAAAACCAGTAAGGTGTCTCAAGACCTTCCCACCCTTATTGTGGTTAAGCATACTGATGGCATCGGTTACAGAAGAATTGCTAAAATACTAAAGGTTCTAGTGAGCACTTTTGGGGCCATAATCCAGAAGTGGAAAGACTATCATTTCACCATAAATCAGCCAGGATCAGGATATGAAGAATGTTTAGGTGGAAAAATGGACCACCGGAGCAATGCATGCAACTAATTTCTCCATACAGGAGGTGTCTTGAAACGGTCATCACCAACAAATGCTTTTGTATAAAGTATGAATACCTTAAGATTGCAGCCATTTTTGGATTTTTGTTCTTTTGTTTTTTTCCTCCCCACCTTCCAAGAGCCATAACATTATATTTATCCATCTACATAGACATATGAGGGCTTGTTTTTTGCGGGACAAGATGTACTTTTTAATGGTGCAACTGACCATAACATATGATGTATGGGGAAACCCCAAAAAAATTATGTGTGCCATTTTCTGTGACTAGTATTTTTTTTTTCTTTTTCTACCTATGGTCCTGAATGAGGGTTAATTTTTTGCAGGCTGAAGTTTAATTATTATTTTAGGATAGATGCAATTTTTTGATCACCTTTTATTCCAATTTTTGGGGAGATAAACCACAATTTTGGCGTTTGAAATTTTTTTCCTTGTACGGTGTTCGGTTTGTAGGATAAATGAGGTTACATTTTAATAGATCGGACTTTTACTAATACAGCCATACCAGTTATGTGTCGCTTTTTATTTTGTTATTTGTAAAATGGCAAAAATGGGCGATTTAAACTTTTAAAGAGAACCTGTCACATAGGTTATGCCCCCCTTGCTGAGGACAGCACAAGCTAGTGACAGACATGCTGTTCCCAGCGCTGTGTCCCTTATTCTGTAGGATTAACTAGTTTCAGAGCATGTTTTCAGCCTGTTCTGCCAGAGATGAGTCCACTTAAAGGGGTTGTCTCACTCCATCGATTCACCTTACCTCAGTCTTGTTTTCTCGGTTTCATTTTTAAAGTCAGGGACATGTTTACTAGCTACTACTGGCCTGCAGTGAGGAGCAGCTGAGGGAACCAGGTCTGTAGCTATAGCGACCAGCGCTGGCAGCCTATCAGGAGTGAGCAAACGGGTCTGTAGCTATAGCGACCTGAGGAGCTGATGCAGCCCATATAAGAGGGGATATCTAGGAATAGGTAGGACACTGTTAATGGACACATACTGCAAAGTGACTCATTTTTGCAAGATCTTTAACATAAAAAGCAATCCTTGTAGTGAGACAACCCCTTTAATTCATAAACAGGCGTTAGTCCCGCCAACCCACGGCTGATTCAATCTATTAGTTTGTATAGATAGAAACTTGGCAGATGGACAGAGAACAGGCTGTAAACTGCCAGATTTAAGCGTTAAAGGGTTTTTGCCAAGAAGTGATTTCCTCACCTAACAGGCTGATACTCCCATCTTCAGCCTTGAAAAAAGGGGCGTTGTGTTTCTGTGCTTAAAAAAACAAGTACCTCCTCTGAGATATCATCACTCCACCTCCCATGCACGTTCCCGAGGCTGATAGCCTCTGTAGTTGAGTAAACATTGTTTGGCTAATCCACAGAGGATAACTGTATTGTGCACAAGCTCTAGGGGTTTTGTTTCTCCCTGTTATCTGCTCAGGAGAGAAGATAAGTTCCAAGCAGGCGGCGTTCTTTTGTTCCTTCAGGGACTGCTGCAGGGGGGAGAGGAGGGCTGAGCAGGGAGCGTCTGCATGTTTACTCAGATTCTCTATACAAAAGACCTAGGCTCTTTTCTCCCACTCCCTTCAAAGCTCATTCATGTGCCCTGCCATCAGATAAGAAGTGCAAACAACGCAAGCGCAGCCAGATCAGCTCCTGTCAGCTTCTGGTCGCAGCTAATGTAAACAGTCAGGAAACTAAGGGCATCTTAGTCAGGCTGTAACTCTCACAGGCTACACTTTTTATAATCACATATATTTATAAAAGTGATTAAATACCCATTTTGGAGGGTCCCACATCAACATTAGATTGTGGCAAAACCCCTTTAAATCCTCAAAAACTACAGCATCTTACAGAATAAGGGACACAGCGCTAGAAACAGCACGTCTGACACTAGCTTGTGCTGACCTCAGCAAGGGGGGCATAATCTATGTGACAGGTTCTCATTAATATTATTTATTTTGACCACTAGGGGGTCGCGATCGCTTGTCCTATATACAGTAGTACTACTGTTTGGCAGGGTGTAATAGGTGTCAAGTATGACAGCTACGGAAGCCTCCCCAATAAATACGCTCTTCACGGCATCAGAAATGTTCAAGTGCGTGAAAGGGTTAAATACATTTCAGTAAGCGTGTTCAATACTTTTTCCCTGTGTCATTTCTCATCAATATGGACATCTATGGTTTAATTGTGTGGACTGAATGGGTTGTTACTGACATCTGGTGAGAATTTCATGTCAATAGCACCTTTAGAAATAGATTTACTTAGAAAATTGGTGATGTGTTCAATACTTATTTCACCTGCTGTATGTGACAGCGTGATGAACCAAACTTTTGTGTCTGGCACATAAAACATATACTGTGGTGGGGCCATAGGAATCTATAGGACAAATTTAGGGTCTTTTAGATTACACCTGTTTCCAGTTTATATATAATACATGTGCCAGATGTGACAGCGTGGTAGAGCAAGCTTTTGTGTATATATAGGATTAGGAAACATAATCAGAGAGAGACTACGCACACCCTATAGATTCCTATGGATCTGATACGGTATAAGTCAGGAAACCTTTATCAAGGTGTCCTAATGCATACAACTGATGGAGGCCAACAGCACAATATGAACAAGGGCCATATGGCTGCAGTGTAACGTGCTACTTAAAAGATGTACAATTATCTGTCAGTCACCAACAGAAAATGTACGAAGTGCCACAACCAAGGAGCCGCAGGAATGTGCCAGGTAATGGTTACTCATCAGCAACGTTTAGTCACCCACGTAATAGTTATATAAAGGGAGGCAGAAGTTAGCGTCAGCTCTATAGTGACAGCAACATCTGCCACCCCCAACATGGCGGCCCCCAGCACCGGAGCCTCAACTAAGGCGAAGGAATAACGTCAACTAACACCGACGAAAACCGCTACCTGTCTCCTGGAACCTGCCACCAACTGCACAGCACACCCGGACCAGAAGTGATGTCTGACCATGACGTCACCGCCAACCACTAGAGGACTCACTGCATCCTACAGCAGCTCACTACGGCGGCCATTTTGGCGTAGGCAGTTGCCTTGGTCTCCCATACAATGGCTGCCTAACCTGTATCCGTAATGGGGATGAGTTTGAAGAAAGGTTTCACGGAGTCTATATAGCAACTCCGGGTGTACAAAGCATGCTTATACTAGTATCCAACAACTGCAACCACCCCATCAGCTCTACTCCCCTCTCTCTGGGCAGAGAGGACAATTCATTCCACTATTCCTGCAAATTATATAGAATCAGTGGCATTTGCCTTTTTGCAGATTTTTTTCCTTTTATTTGTGGAATTAGTTTATATTTTCAATGACATCCTGTTAGGATGCATAAGATTTTTTTTATCATGTTTCATTCCGATTTTTTGTGACGGTGCATAATAAAAATGCAATGCTGACATGGTCTTTATTTTGTCTTCACTGTACAGATTAATAATAATTTTATAGATTGGATTGTTACGGACAATTCCCATTAGGTTTTGATTCTTTTTTTTCATTAAAGGAGCCCCCTTCCTTTCTTGATCACATAGTTGCCCGGTCAGGCCCAATAAAAAGGGCGCACCTAGGGGGTTTTAAAGGGCCAAGATGGGGAAGCTAGCTAATTCCTAGCCCGGCGGGCCGCGGGAAAAACCCGGGGGGGGTTTTACTTTTCACCCGTTCCCTGCCGCGGATGGTGGGGGGCACACCCCTTTTGACCCACAAATCTGATGATGATGGGAAAATTTTCCAATCTTCAAAGTCAGGCCCTGGGGCAACTGGCCCTTTTAAGGGAATTTTGTTGCGGGAATCAGCCGGGTGTGGTCTTAAGGGGTTAAAAAGCATTTGGGGCCAAACCCCTGTTTAAAGGGGGGGGTTAAAACCCTGCTTACGCTATTTTTCTGCGGTGATTGCTTTTGTGTTTTAGCTGATGGTTTGCTCTGCGTTTTTTTGTGCTGGTTCTCGGTTTTTACCTATTAAATTTCTTTTTAAAACCCCCCCCGCCGGGCCCTTTTGGTCCCAAAATTTTTTCCCCCTGGTTTGACCTCACCCCCAAAATTTCTATTTTTTAAATTTGAATCAAAGGTTTTTTGTTTCTTTTTGGTAAAAATTTTTGGGCCCCTTCTTCTTTTTTGGCCCACGTTTTACTAGGTATAGCTTAGGAAGAGGTTTTGGGGCGGCTGACCTGCTTAGGCAGGGTAAGCCAAGGTGAGACTAGGGTGTCCCTTACATCCTGATGGACCTGGATAGTTGGTAAGTGTTCAGGGGCGGACCCCCCGCAAGTTTAACCCCCAAAAAAAATATAAATTTTTGGGTTTAAACCCTTGGTAGTTGCATTTGATTTTCCCTTTAGAAAAAGGGTTAACTGTTTTCCTTTTTGTACGCCCCCTTTCACATCGTTTTTTGGTATTCCCCAAGGGTGATATGTTTGTATAGCCTAAATATATTCAAAGTATAGCAAAACTGATCACTAGAAATAAGGGGGAAAAGGGAAAGTTTGGAAAAATTGTATACTTAGACTTCGTTTTGCCCCCAAAGGGTTTTTTTTTTTTTTTTGTAAAGGTTTAGAAAAAAAGTAGACTCGCTTCTAAAAATTCCCTTTTTTCAAAAATGTCCCCAACTTTTACTTTTTTATTTTTATGAAAAATCAAAGGGAAATGTGGGGGGAATAAAAAAGTTAAAAGGGGGGTTTTCCCCAATCTAAAAAACAGTTTTTCAACATACAGGGACGTTTAAGGGGAAAAATTTTTAAAAAATACATTGGAAATTAGTTTTTACTTTATTTAAAGAGTAAGGGCATTTTTTTTTGGGGCCCTAAAGTGCACCCGGGTTTTCAAGGGTTTACCCCCATACCAGAGGGACGTTTGTTACCTGTTTAAAGGCTAAGAGAGGGGAAAAACCCCCATAAAGGAATAGGTTTGAAGCAAAACTAATTATTCTACAAGTTTAAATTTTCACAAACAAAAAGGGAAATTTTCCCTGCAAAATTTGCAAAATCAGACTTTTATCTGTTTTAATTCGGGTTAGAGAAAAACATTTCTCCTCCCACTTGTCAGAAAAAATGGCCCCCCAAATAAAGCTAAATTAGCTAATCACTGCTGAAAAACCCCCAACGCCCAAAGGAGACGGGAGAAAGTCCCAAAAACTGTTAAAACTCGGGTTGAAAAAAAAAAGTGGTTAGAACTCCTTTAACTTTTGGGCAACTTTTAAGCAAATATTTTTTTTTGCATTTTAATACAAAAAAAAAAGTTTAATGCTTTCCCTTTTTTTAAAAAAAAGTAAACTTTGAGGCTACGGGCCCCTGGGTAAAAAATAAAAAAAACCCCTTCTTTTTTCTATTTTTTTTTTCCTCTCGGGCCCCATCTTTTCCAGTCCTTTGTCGAAAATTTTTTTCTGCGTTCGTTTCCAAGACCCCCAAGAGCGTTTTTTCTCAACTCCAATTCCTCAAGACCCCCCAACGGGTTTCAGGTTTTCGGGTTCTCCCACAGAAAGCACTGGACAATAATGTTACCCAACCTGTGCAATGCAAATTATACAGTTATCAGCTGTGCAATACTGGGGAAAATTCTTAAAAACTTGCCCTTTTTTTTGGGGGGGTTTTGAGGCGGAGTTAGAGAAACACTGCTCTACGGAACTAAATTAATTTACAATTGCCCAACGCCCCCAAAATTTTGGGAAACAAAACAGGAAAATTTTTGCGGGCAGGGGCCCTTGCAGCGGAGGAAAACAGGAGAACTGGGGAGAGGTTGGTGAACAGAGGGGGAAAGGGAGAAGATTATTTTTTTTTATTTTGTCAAAAACATAAGTAGCCTCCCCCTTAATTCTTTTTAAAAAAAACCCCTTTTAAACAAACAATGGTTATAAAACATTTTAAAATTTTTCTGTAAAAAATAGACAAAAACCCCAAATGCCTAAAAAAAAGGGAAAAAATTTGTTTAACAAAAGCTTTTTTTTTTATTTATTTTTTTTAAAAAGGGATATAAATATAATTTTCTAATATTTAGGTAATTAAAAGGGGTTTTGAAGACCTCTAAACTGCAGTGAAAAAAAAAATTCACCCAATTTTCTGTCCACCATTTCAAGCTCCATTTTCCCCTTTTTTGGTTTTCCCTCATTGATGAGGCACTTTCTTTGCTTTCACATTTTGGAAACCCAAAATCGCGGGCCCCTCAAAACCCAAAATGCTTGTATGTAAAATTTTTGGGGACTACCGAGGCCTCACATAAACCGCAGGGGCCGGGGGGTTTTGGTTCCCACCCAAACATCTTAAATTTTTTGAACCCAGGGGGGGGACAAGGCATTTTTTTTGCCCCTAGGCGAAGTACACCCAAAATGGCGCCCCCCCCCTCCCCCACTCTAAAAAAAATACCCCCCCAACACACCCAAAAAACCTCACACCCCTGCGCCAGGTCCTTGCCCACAAATTTTCTGCACATTCCACATAGCTCCCGTCCATCCCCTAGCAGTCCCCGCACAATGAAAAACCCCCCTTTTGAAAAATTTTGCTTTTTCCCAAAATCGCTCCCCCTTTATGACAGTTTTAATACCCCTAAATAAACAGTCCCATAAATAATCCCCCGTTTCAGGGAGAAAATCTCCCAAACAAATGATTGTTACAAAAACCCCCCTAAAAAACCCCAAGCCCCAAAAACTATTACTACTTAAGGCTCAAATTTTTCTGCCGAGCCCCTTTCCCCCGGGAATCCCAACCCCCACATGGGGAATTTTCGGGCTGTCACGGGCTCTGAAGACATATACCCCCCGCCTTTACTTGGGACCATAAAGTGGTGGGATCCCTATTTGTATGTGGGCTCTGCAAAAACTAAGTGTTTAAACCTGCATTTAACTTTTATTTGGACTCCCCGGGAGACGCTTTTCTGTTTCAGCGTCTTTCCATTTTCCCTTTTTCCTTCTCCATCCGGTTCACCCTTCATGCAATTGTTTCCCCGGGCCCCAAAAATGGCCCCTGAGGTTTTTGGCAAAATTTATCTTAGTTTTCCCTCAAAATTTCCGAAACCCCTTAAATTTATGGGTAAAATAATTCCCCTTATCAGACAGTATATAGATATGCCCCTCAGCCCGGGGCGGTATATAGATATTGCCCCCCCTTAGACGGGGTGGGTTTATATAAAAAATAGGGGGCACTCGGCAGGTAAAATACTGGGGGCTCAGGCAAAAAATAGCTGGGGGTTTCGGGGCAGGCGTTTTTTTGGGGGCTACAGGCGGGTTTGTTTTGGGGGCTCGGGCAGGCTTTAGGGGGCCACAGGCAGGCGTAGGGGGCCCCACAGGCGGGGTTTTATGGGGCCAAAGGCAGGGAAAGGGGGCCCACAGGAAAGGCGTTTTGGGGCCACAGGCAGGCGTTTTTTTGGGACCCCCCGGCAGGCGTATGGGGGGCCTTAGGCGGGCTTTATGGGGGCCACGGGCCCGGGTTTTGGGGGCTGGGCAGGTGTAGGGGGGCCCCAAGGCAGGGTTTTTTGGGGGGCACCAGGCAGGCTAGGGGGGCCAAAAGGGCGCCGTACAGGGGCCAGGGCGGGCCCCGAATGGGGCCCCCAGGCGGGCGTTTTGGGGCCACGGGAAGGGTAGGGGACCTCAGGCGGGGTTTTTGGGACCCCCGGCAGGCGTTTTTGGGGGGCCACAGGAAAGGCGTTTTGGGGGCCCCGGCAGGATTTTATGGCGAAAGGGGGGCCACGGGCCAGCCCAAAAGGGGCCACAGGAAAAGCCTTTAACGGGGCCCCGGCCCGGCGTACGGGGGCCACGGGAAGGCATATGGGGGCCACAGGCAGCCGTGGGGGGGCTCAGGAAGGGGGTTTTTGGGCCCACAGACAGGCTTTAGGGGGGGCTTAGGCAGGCTTAGGGGGCACCGGGCAGGCATAAAAGGGGCACCGGGCAGGCATTATAGGGGGCCGCAGGAAAGGTATTATAGGGGGCCCCGCAGGCGGGAAAATTATAGGGGGCGGGCAGGCGGGCCCTTTTTATGGGGGCCACAGGCGGGGAAAATAGGGGGCCACGGGCCCGGCGTATGGGGGCCACAGGCAAAAATTTTGGGGGCCAAAGGCGGGAAAAAGGGGGCCCCACAGGCAGGGCATTATAGGGGGCCGCAGGAGGCTTTTGGGGGGCCCCAAAGGAGGCATTATAGGGGGCCGCGGGCGGGGAATTATGGGGGGCCGCAGGGGGGCCCGTATGGGGGCCCCAGGCAGGCATTATATGTTGGCCCGCAGACAGCATTTATGGGGGCCCCAGGAGGTTAAAAGGGGCCCCCAGGCAGGCATTATAGGGGAAGGAGGCGGGCTTAGGGGGGGCCGCAGGCAGGCTTTAAATTGGGGCCGCAGGCAGGATTATGGGGGCCGCAGGCGGAAATTATAGGTTGGCCCCCCAAGGCGGGAAATTATGGGGCCCAGGCGGGCCCTTATGGGGGCCGCAGCAGGAAATTATGGGGGCCCGCAGGCGGGTATAGGGGGCCACGGGCCGGGCTTAGGGGGCCACAGGCAGATATGGGGGGCCCCACAGGCGGGGATATGGGGGCCACAGGCAGAATATAGGGGGCCACAGGCAAATTTAAAGGGGGCCAAAGGCGGGGGATAGGGGGGCCACAGGCGAATATAGGGGGGCCAAAAGGGGGCCACTTAAAAACAAAACATTAATACTTCCCCAATTTCCCTGGGCGCGCTCCTCTTCTTCCTCTTCCAGGCGCGCTCCTCGGCACCCTCCCCCCGGGCGCACCCCCCCTGTGCGCGCTGTGCCCCCGGGGAAAGAGGCAGCTTCGGATCCCATCACTCATCGCGACGCTTCCCGGGCTGGGGGCGCACGGCCCGGCCGCGGGGTTCCTCAGCGCGGGTGAGGATCCGGGGCCCAGCTGTGTCGGCCCTGCAGACACCGGGGGACCCAACGATCTTCCGGGGGGGCGGCCCCCCGAACTGTCTGCGGGGCAGGGGGGGGCGCTTGCCCCTTTTGTTTCCGCAAAAGGGGGGGTCACAGACACCCGGCGCTTTGGGGGCCCCTCAGGAAAGGGGCCCTTTAAACCCCCGGGGCGAGGGTGGGGGCCCTGCGGGCCCCTTAGGGATAGGCTGGGGTAGGGCCCTAGGGGGTCGCCTCCCCTTTGGCCCCACCCGTCCCCCCGGGCCGCGTTGAAGTAAAACCTTCCCCAATGAGGGCCCCAAAAGGGGGAAAAAACTGGAACTCTAAAATTTTGTGGTGACAGAGGAGGAAATTAAGGGAAAAAAAATTTTTTTTTTTAGTGCAGTGTGGGGCCAGTGGGGAAAAAAATTTTTTCCAAAAGTTTTGGGAAAAAAACCCCCTTTAAAATTGTATTCATTAAACGGAGAACAAAAACATAATGGGCGACATTTCCAACTTTTCCAAAAATCCTTTTTTTTTGGTTTAAATATTGCGCAAAAACCCACTTTTGCCCGCCTTTTTTTTAAAATGAAAAATTTGAAATTGTACCCCAAAAAACTGGGGGCGTTTTATCCCGGGACCGGGACCATTTTAATGCGCCTAAAAATGATGCTCTGGGGCGCCTCCTAAACAAGGGGCCCCAAATTTTTAAAGGCAAAAATAGCACATTTTTTACAAGTGTATATTATTGGGGCCAAAATTTCACATTTTACAAGTATGTGTTAGGGCACATTTCATATCCCAGTATTTGAAAGGGATAAGCTATGCGCCTCCGTGCGCGATGGGGCCTCGGATAAAAGGCATTACATCCCCCTTCTAATAAATATGCTATGTGCTGGATTTTGCGTAATCGCAGCAAAAAACTTTTTTAAATTGGTAAGTATGTAATCCCCACTATAAAGGCCCAAAACGCGAAAAAAAGGCGCGTATTTTCCCTTTAACAAGCAAAAAAAAAGCCCCCCTAACCCTTTCCTTGTAAAATGTAAAACCTTGCCTAATACTTATACACTTGTAATGATTTGCAAATTGCCCCTCAATGGGCGCATTACGTTTTAAAAGGCGCAAAGCGCATCATTTTTAGGCGCATTGGGGGTTTAGTAAAAAAAGGGGAGTAAAATTTTTTAAGGAAATTTTAATTATTTTTGAAAAAAGTCCAAAGTTTCCATACATTTCTTTTAGTTTTTGGGTTTAGCTTTTGCCCTTTAAATTTGTTTTGATTTGGGTAAAAATTTTTGGGTATCCTTTTCCACAAGTTTTCTCACAATAGTTGGTAGGAATTTTCGGCCATTCCCCCTAAAGGGAAGGGTTTTTTAAAGGGCCCAGGGTTTCACGTTTTCCCTAACCCCGAGTTTTTTAAAAAACCCCGGGGGTTTAGCAAATTCCTCTTGGGTTTTGGGTTTTATAACTTCGGGGTTGGCAGCCAAAAGGGTGCGGGGCAAGACACCGGTCAGTGGCAGGGTGAAAGGTAAACAGCTAGAATGCCATAGACAGATAACGAAGTCCCAGGCAGGTAACCGTCTAGATACAGCAACAGATAACAGCAGGTAATAGCAGATGAGTACGTTAGGAACAGCAGGGAAACGGGGTCCCGCTGGATAGGGGCAGGGTTTTTAACGAAAATACCCGGGAAAAACTGGAACTTTGGGGGGTTTAAATCGGGCAAGACCCCACAGCGGGCCCCAGGGGGTAAAGCTTTTAAGGGTTGGCCACTAATAAAACGGACCAGGAGCAAGTGCGGAAATTTTCTATAAGTAGCCAGGTGCCCACAGGTCACGGAATAGGTATTTTGGGACACTGCCCCTTTTAAACCCCCTTAAAGGCCCCACCCGGGTTTTGACCTTCCTTTAACAGCCCCTTTTTTTTGGGGGAAAAACTAATGTTAATTTTAAAGTGAGAATAACTTTTTTGAACCCCTTTTTACCTTTTTATGTGAATTTAGAGATTGTTTTTTTCCCTGAAAACATTGTTTCTTTAAAGTTTTGTAAGAAATTTTTATCCCCCCACAAACCTTGTTTGGTTTTTGGAAAAAAAACAAAAATTTTAAAAAATTTGGAAAAAAATTTGCGATTTTTTAAATTTTCAAAATTTTTTGCGTGGGAAAAACAGGGTAATTTTTCACCACAAAAATTTATAACTTGCATCTACCATATGTCCCCCCTAAAAGGTTGGGGGATCATTTTTTAAAAGTCTTTTTTTTTTTTTTGAAATTTAGGGGGGCTTAGAAATTTATTTTAATTTCTCACATTTTCGAAAATTTTTCAATATACATTTTTTTTGGGGCCACTCCCGTTCTGACGTGGGTTTTTTAGGGGCCTTTTGGGGGTTTTTGATCCCCCCATAAAGTGATGCCATCTGAGAAATAGAACCCCCCAAACGTATTTACAACAAATTTAAGGGAAAGGGTTTGATAACCCCTTTAGATATTTCACAGGGAAAATTTAAAACAAAGTGGAGGTGAAAAATTTAAAATTTACTTTTTTTGCAGATTTTTCCCAAAATTTATCCCCTTATTCCCCTGGAAACTTTAAAAGTGACCCGGGAAAAGAAATTTTAATTTTCAAATTCCCCCGGTCTGCCGTTTTTTTTGAGATATTTCCCTATTGGGCCCATGCATTATTTTTGGGTCACCCATAAGCCCCAAAAGGAAAGGAAACACCTATATACTCTGGGGTCTCATTTTTTCCCAAAACGATTTTATTTGGCGCCATTTCAGTTTGGAGACCCCTAAGTGCTAAAACTTAAAAAAACACCCCCAAATAGACCCATATTGGAAAAACACCCCTTAAAAGAAAAATATCCAGGGGTGCAATTTAGTTTTTAAGACCCCACAGGTGATTCACAAATTTCTTTTAGCATAAGGCTGTGAAAATTAAAAAAAAATTTTTTTTTTCAAAAAAATCTGCCAAATTTTTTTCTTAAAAAAAGTTTCATATATACAAGGAATCCTGGGAAAAAAAAAACCTTAAAAAATTTTTTTAAAACAATTTCTTCCCAATTCGGCCCTTTTCCCTTTAAAGTGGGGGAAACTGCTGTTTGGACGCATGCAGGGCGTTTCAAGGGGGGGGAGCGTATTTTTGGGGTTTGGGAAAGCAGGGTTTTTGGGGGGGCCATGTCGCATTTGCAAAGCCCCCAAAGTTGCAGAACGGGGGAAACCTTCCAGAAACGCCCCCCTTTTGGATTCAAAAACCCATCAGGGATTATCTAGGGGGTTTTACTGTGCATTTTGGATGCACAGGTTTTTCCAAAAGTTTTTTTTTTAAACTTTGGGGGAATGAAAAAAGGGGGGAAAACAGCAGTTCGGTCATTGTTTTTTGATTTTTAATTTTACAGCTTCCCCCGTGCAGTGTAAATGATGTGATAACTTTTACTATGGGGGCGGAAAAATTACAAAGAAATGAAATTTTTTTTATTTTTTTCTGTTTTAAAACTTTTACAAAAGTAGAAAAAAAGTCTATTTAAAAAAAACGTTTTTATGGGTTTTCCAAATTCCGACAGCCATAAATTTTTTATTTTGGGTGGGGTTTCAGAGCGGTATGGGCCCTTTTTTTTTGGGGGATGATTTTAAGTTTTATTTTACCATTTTGGGGTGCAAAATGATGCTATGTTCACTTTTTTAAAAAGGGTTTTTTTTTTAGAGGTTTTGAACAAAATACAGCCAAACTTGGGTAGTGTTTTTTTTTTTTTATTTTTTATAGCTTTTACTGGTTTTGGTTTATTTTGACATGGTAGCCCCTTTTTCCCGCAGTAATACGATTCAAAGGGAAAACCCCAAATTTTTATATTTTTTTATGTTTTTTTGCTTTTAAAACAATAAAAACACTTTTATTCAACCAGGAAAATACGTTTTTTTTCATCGCCTAGTCTGAGACCATAAATTTTAAATTTTCTGTCTTTTAAACTGTGAAAGGGCTTGGTTTTTTTTCGGGGATGAGTTGAAATTTTTTTTTGATCATTTTTTGGGGGGGGCAAAGGGGTTTTTTTTAACGTTTCTTAAAACCATTTTTTGGAGGGCCAAAAGGGGGAAGAAAAATATGCAATCCTAGTAGTGTTTTTTTTTTTTTTTAATTTTTTTATTTATTTTTTTTAATTAAAAATTTTTTATAAAAGCCAGGGAAAAAAATACAGGTAGAGAAAAAATTTTCCCCCTAGACCAGTATTTGGGGTCCAAATTTTTACAAAATTTCAAATATTTAAACCAAAAAAACTCAACCCCTTTAAACCCCCCCCCCCCCACAAACCCGGGTACAGTTGTAAAAAAACCTAATGTGAGCACATAGCAAAAAACTCAAGTACCTGAAGGGAAAAAATTTGCGGCACGAAAAATGGGTCTCATTTTAAAACCCCCAAAAAGTCCCCCCATAGGGGACCCTTCCAAATCCATTTTGGAAATCCATCTCCCCACTCCACTTTAAGAGGGCCAAAAAACCCCGGGTAGGTTTTCCCCCATCAAAAACCAAGTAGAATTTTTAAAGGGGAAAATGTCTCCTTTATTTTTCCCGGCATTGAGGAAAAGCCCCTTTTTAAACACCTCCCTTTTTAAAAAAAATTTTTAATTTGTAATTCTTTAAATGTTTTCAACCCTTTTCCCTCGTTCCCTTTAGGAGAAAAGGTTCCAAAATTTTTTTTTTCTTTAACTGTGTTTTTATTAAATGTTTAAAAAATTTCAAAGGTACAGACCAAAATTTTTAAAAAAAGTAAAAAGAGGGAAAAAATGAACAGAAATTCCCTTCCCAGCTTTGATACAAATTTTTATACATCGTGATTTGAGCCCAATTTCAGTAAAAAAATCAAAAATCCCCAACCCCAAAAAGGGGGTGAACAGTAACTTAGTTCATTTTAAACTAATTTTCACAGTGCCCCCTTTTTTCACCTCCAAAAGGGGAGTTTTAAAAGATTTCAAAAACAGTACGTTTCCCCCCAAAAAGACACAAGAAAAGGAGGGGGGGGAACAAAAAAAACCCAAAACATGTGTTTTAGAGAATGGAACTAAGAATGAAAAAAAGTCATCAGGTCTTAAAATTAAAACATCAAAAAAGTTTACATATGTAAACCCAAAGGTAACCAGCAAACATCGAATTTAAACTACGGTATTATTGGATTATGGCAGTTAAAGCCTTCCCTTTTTCTCATGGACTTTTAAACCTTTTTATAGTCCTGTATAACCTTGGAGGAGGATTTCACGTTTCCAGGGAAAAATGCAATTCCCCGCATTTGTCCTGTCAGAAAACTCAATAAACAATTTCCGTGTCGGGTTTTTTCCCCATGTTCTGGGAATTTAAATTTAATATACAAAAAAAACCGGGCAAGTGGAAATTGGACTCCTGTAATTTAGGGGTTTTAAATTTTAAAAAACCTTTTGAACCTTTTCCCAAAACTTTGAATGATATGACCAAAAACCCGAAATAAGAAAAACATTGGGCCCCCCTTTCCTTTGGGATCGCCAACCCCTGGTCAGGAACGACGGGGTAAGTTAAGTAACAGCGATGGGAGTGATTTCCATAGGGATTTAAAATTTTTGGGGATTTTATTCTCCCCTATAAACGCTACAGTTTGACGTTTTGGGCGCCCTTTTCCTTTTTTGATCCCATTCAGCCCCAAATAATTTTCCTTCCTATTTTTAGCCCTTTTCCCTTTAACATAAAACGAATGTTGGGGAGAGGGGCTTTCCCGGGTGTGGGTTTTTTTTAAAATAGAAAAATTTTGGGCAGATATTAGGGGCCCTTTTGTTTGAAAGGGATTTTTTTACATATTATTTCCCCAAATTTGTCGGGAGGGGGAAAACCGTGGTGGACCTCAGTGTGGTTTGCAGAAAATGTGAAATCTGCAGGTATGAATAATAACAGCCCTTTGGGATTTGAAGGTCTGTTTTGATTTTTTCAAAAGGAAGAATTTGCCTGGTCCTATGGTCCACAACATCTGCGAACCGAAACAGTCTATGTTCGAACCAGGGTCTCCATGTAGGGTTCCCAACACTATCTGGCAATATGGGTTAAATAGAAAGGATGTCATTGCCGATTTGGCTGAGCAAAGTCCAAATTTTTGGGCACATCTTTTCCATATCGTCCAAGTCAATTGCATTGGGCCTAGCAACGGGCGATCAGGTTGCATATGGAGTGTGGCCCAGAGCAAAGAATTTGGGTGGGTCGGTGCCAGCCACAGTTTTTCTATTTCAGCCCATCTTGAAGTTGCCAGCATAGAGGACCATGCCGGAATTCTGCGGAGTTGCGAGGCCCAGTAGTATTTAACTATGTCGGGCACTGCAAGTCCCCCCTCTCCCTTACCCATCATCATAGTCTTTCTTCCTATCCTATGTCTTTTGTTAGACCATATAAATTGAAATATGGAGGCTTGCATTGCCTTTAGATCCTTTAGTGGGACCGGGATCGGCAGGGTTTCAAACAAATATAAAAGTTTAGGCAGTAATGTCATCTTCACCGCCGAAATTCTACCCAAAAGGGACAATGGTAAAGGCATCCACTTTTTCAAAAGGGATCTAATCTCATTATATATCGGTGGGAAGTTACCATTATACAGGTCGAGAAGGACTGCGTTAAGTTTATTCCCAGATATTTCAAGGAATTTGTTTTCCAATTATAACGATAGTTGGCTTTAGGGACAGAATTCTTCATTTTTCATATTGAGAGGTAAGGCCTCTGTTTTAGAATTATTAATTTTGAAACCCTGATAAATTATAGAATTTGTGGAGAAGCTGCTGTAGGTTAGGGAGGGAGATGTTTGGAGAGGTCAAGATAACAAAATAATCGTCACAAATAAAGTAATTTAAATTCTTTTATCTTTCACTACCACTCCATTAATATTCTGGTCCAGGCTTTAACTGCCGCTGCTGGGGGTTCGACACAAAAAACAAACAAGAGGGGAGATAGCGGCCCCCCGGGCGTTTTCCCAAATTTGAGATTTGTATTAGAGGGGATAAGCTATATGGGCAATTTAATTGTAGCAGTGGTATGGGAAGTAAAGAGAGTATAATGCTCGAGGAAAGGGACCCCGTATACCAAACTCCTGTAGTACAGACATCTTTATATGACCAATTGATGCGGTCAAATGCCTTTTCGGCATCTGGCTTAAAAGAAAAGGCTGTTTTGTCCATTTTATTGACCGCTTCAATCAGATTGATTATTTTTCCCTCTTTTGTCTCCTCCTTGTCTAAACATACAAACCCGACTTGATCTTGTGCACTAGCTGTGGTAGCCACACTGCTAATCTATTTGCTAATATTTTTGTAAATAATTTTAAGATCCGAATTAAGAAGCGCTATGGGCGGTAAGTTAGATACTTCCATGGGGTCCTTGTTGGGTTTTGGGATTAAAGTTAATATGAGTGTAGGAATGATGCTGGCACCCTGCTCCTTCCAGTATAGCATTATTTTAGTTCCACCTGGTACCCTACAAATTTTCCGATTGAAGGTTTTATAATAAAGATATGTCATCCGTCTGGCCCTGGTGACTTTCCTGTAGGCAATGACTTAAGCATTTTCCTCCACTCCTCAGAGTTATCCAAGGTTGAGGGAGTCTGAAGCTTCCTGGTATGTCGGTAAATGACAAAGGATAGAAATTTTTTGTAAGGCCACATCTCTTTCCGATTTTTCCTTGGGCGGGTTAAACAGGAGTGCGTAAAGGTCTGAAAAGTATTGTGAAATAGCTGTCCAATTCTGAGTGGGGCATAAGTAATGTGTCCCTCGCTGTCCTTTTAGAGCCTAAGTGCTGCGACGATCTTTGATCGTCTCGCAGTTGTTTAGCTAATAGGGAGTGGGGTTTGTTTCCCCTCATAAAATTTTTGTTTAAGTATAGCAATAACTTTTCAGTTCTCTCCATTGCCAAACTCTTGATTGGGGTCTAATGTCTACAAATTTTTTTAAGTAGGGGGGTTTGTAAAGGGCCCAGTTGCCAAGGAGGACTTTCCCAAAGCCGTTAACTGTGATTGTAAGTTTATTTTCTTTAAGTTTGAAATTCCCTCTTGACTCTCGAGCCTATGGCTATACACCAACCCCTTATTACTGCTTTGTGAGCCTCCCAAGAGTGGTAGGAGAAAAAAACCGTGCCCTCATTGTTGGAGAAATATTCTATTATGTGTTTGTCTTATTTCTTCTCTCGTCTGTGGTGTTTTATGAGGTTTTCATTCAGCCCGCCAATGGCAGTTACGAATGGGGTAGTGTTTCTTTAAGGGAGAGTATAAAAGGAGCATGGGCCGACCATGTGATAGATTTAATTTCAGCTGATGCCATTCGCCTTAAAGCTGGGACGTTTCCGAAGGAAATAGTCTATCCGTGAGTGGGATTGATGAGGTGGAAGAAAAAAGTGTAGGAGCGTTTTCCCGTGGATGGTCCCATTCTCCACAGGGCGAATTTAAAGTGAACCTTCTAACCAGTTTTCTAAAAATCTCTAGACAATCGGCTGGTTAGGGTACAGGGCCGCATTAGGTGTAATCTATCGTTAACTCTGAAAATGCTACGTTAAATCCCCTCCGATTATCAGTGTGGGAGATTTTGGGGCCTCTTTAGTTTAAGGAAAAATTTGTTTAAAAAAACGGATTTGGGAGTAAAATTGGGTGCATACACATTAAAATATTGTGAAAGGGGCCCCTAAGTAGTGACCATACAGAATGAAAATCTACCATTGTCATCTATGACAGAGTTTTGCACCTGAAACTGACAATTATTAGAAAGCAATATGGCCACTCCCGCCTTCTTTTTTGTTTTTGGGGTGAAGTGAAAGCTGTTGGTACAGGCTCTTGGCGAAAGAAAAAAAATTTCCCTTCTTTTTTGAATT